>JAZGTK010004961.1:0-23316 GCA_036877625.1 Ambastaia sidthimunki
TGTGTGTGTGTGTTTGCGTGTGCGTGTGTTTGCGTGTGCGTGTGTTTGCGTGTGCGTGTGTGTGTGCACGTTTGTGTGCACGTTTGTGTGCACGTTTGTGTGTGTGTGTGCACGTTTGTGTGCGTGTTTGTGTGTGTGTGCGTGTGTGCACGTTTGTGCGTGTGTGCACGTTTGTGCGTGTGTGCACGTTTGTGTGTGTGTGTGTGTGTGTGTGTGTGTCCAGAAACATGGTCACTAACCAGCGAGGCTCGCCTGGACATGCGGCTGAGGGGTTTGCAGGGTGGGGGGCTTTCCATCTGTAACTTCTTCAGAAACTCTGGTGGGAGACGAATATCCATGGGCAGAGACATCCTCTTAGTTACATCCTGCACATACGCACACACATGCACGACATCAAAGAGCTGACAGCTAATAGCGTACAGCTAGCAGACATATAAAAACACAGAATGTCAAGGTGAATTTGACAGCTTTCTCGACGGAGGAACACAACTGTACGCCTATAGGCAGAACCGACTAGTCTGGCCGTAAAAAAACTTGGCAAGTCAATGTGAAAACCTGTCATTTTCTCAAGTTTTACTCTTAATAAACGAGTGTAATCCAAGGTGGTATGGGACAATATATTGCATCGTGAGAAGAACTGAAATATATCTACCAATCTCCTCGCATTGTGAAAGCTTTCATAGAGTTAGCTCATAACTCGACGCAAAAATAGCACAGCAATGTGAGGAATCTCTCTCATGTGCTGTGAAAAATGAGCGTTCCCTGCTCCGGCTTTGCTTGGTGGGTTAGTTTGTGAGGTTGTGCAATAAAACTCGCTAGCGATTCTCAATAAAACGAGCGAATAAAAAGTCCTGCCTTTCTCCTCGCCGCTCTCCCGACGAGCCCGCGGGGATAAAATAAGGGTCTGCGGTGCAGATAAAAGGTTTGCGACAGCAGAAAGAACTCGTTGGGTTTGAAAATGGGAGAGGGCATTCATTTCAATTTTCCACGTCTGGATTCATGGTCACTGAATACGAAAGCTGACAGCCGAAGCGGAGAACATTGGGAATGTGGAGTCTCTCTTTTGTGGTGCTGGACTAACTTACAGGTAATACTTCCACTCCATTTAATGATGGACTCCATCTTTCTGGGTCGCAACTCTGACTGAGGCTTTTCTCTCGTACAATATAGGATCGCATGGATGATTATGGTGAAAGAAAGCAGAAGCGAAGACACAAGATGATCAAAGCAGTGGCCCGGTAGGGGCTCTGATTAACCGGCTACTGTAACAAAGGAATCCAGTTGGCATTTTCACAATATTGTTTGTGAGCGGTGCTATATTTGTGACAGCGTAACAGAGCACAGCAGAGCTGATATTTCTGTGTTTTTGAATTGAAAAATATTATTAATGTGTTTGAGCAGTCAGGCCATTGCTTTGGTACGAGGTTCTAGTTTATCAGGTTTCACCTTCAAACATAAAGAGATTAGAAGAAACAAAGCTTTTGATAGCAGGACATTAACGCCCCTGGCAAGGACTTTATCAAGAATACGGTTAAGAATTCCAAGCAGAGATTTGGCACTGACCCCTGTTGTTCTGTTTAGATTATTGCTAAGTACTCCATCAGAGCTTCTCGTAGGAACTTCATGTCGTGGTTGGTGGAAATAAACAAACAAAAGTAAATAAGTAAAGCATATTTTCCATTGATAACCTTTGAGTGCCCGTTAGCAATTGAGGGCTTTGGAACCCAGCTTAGATCTTTAAAGACCTAACAAAATATTTTTTTGGTTTGAGTTTTGCAGCTTTGTTCATATCTATTAGTTTTGAGGCCATGTATATGCTCCAAGAGTACCTCTTGGGAAAAAATGGCTTTAAAAGATACCAGAAAACAGACCAAACTCTAAAAATAACTCTCCATATATGCCTCTCTTTCTGACACCTGAGTGTCAGTTTGTGTCTCTGAGAAGGGCCTCTATGAAGTGATTAAATTGCTTTTGTTTTGATCAGGCCAACACAGAATGAGCTGTTACTCACCTCCATGGAGAACCGGCGATGTTGGACCTTGTTGCGGTACTGGAGTTGGGTGGGAGACTGAGCCGGGTTTTCTGGTGCCACCGGACTGGGTTGCAGACTGTGTAGCCCCAGGCTGTTTGGCCCCACACCTGTAGAACATCACAACCCTTTACTTTACTGATTTATACTAATTTTGTAGTTCTCAGTTTAAGCATGAATATGGTATGCCATACAAAGCCTATAGAATGTGTTTTGGTCGTCCTGCTGTGCCCGTTTGGTTGTTGCGTTTATTACTTACTAAACTTTAATGTTATTCATTGCATTCATTATTCTGTAAGTGTTATTTAAAGGCTCTCAACAAGCTCTTGTGGCTCTTGAGTGGGGGAAAAAACGGTAGACGTCCCACCTCTTCTCTGATTAGCCAGCTAACTGAATAACTGTGAGGTCAGCTTTGGCATATGCTGATGACGGAAGCGATCATTAATCAAGCCAGCAGCAGTTACCGGACCGATCACAATTATCATGAGTTTCATGCATTTATGATGTGCCTGTCTAAGTGTGTGTCAATCTGGCAACCCCAATTAATAATGCTTGTGTCAACAGACTGTCTGCACAAATCTAATTACGCCCATATATGGCACGTCCAATAGGACCCTCCGATGCTACGCTTGACCCCCTCGGCGAGCGCGACAGATGCCCACAGCAGCCTGCCTGGCATTATCGCTGCCAAACCGTGTCTTCAGAGGTGAGAATGAAAATCAAAATGACTTTTCTGCTCCATCAGTTCAATTTGGACGAAGGGGCTTGAAGGGCCTCCGGAGGCGTCAGGGTGGGAGCCCCTGGTCCATTTCACAGCGCCGTAGCGGCATAATTGAGATCCACCTCATTATTGGGCCGAGTCTGCCTCTGAATGAGAATTGCCTGCCAGCCTCATCCGTTCTCATTTATGTTGGCCTCCTCCTCTCCAGACCGCAGAAGTGAAATCTTTATCTCAGTCATTTAGGGCCGAGCGCGGGGAAACACCACATCTGGTGGAGACGGATGTTGGCGCGGTCGCATTACCCATGGCTGTGCTTAACCTATCTGAGATGATGGCGACAGCTGTTTTGTGCCTCCCTGTTATGACCCTTGTGGCTCAACATTTAAGCCAGAGACAGACACAACATATACATATGGGCTATGGACCTTTTAGTCGCTTGCCTAATGCAAAATTTGAATTCCTTCTAGTGTGGCCAGGGTAATATTGAGCCCGAAAGCACAGGGCGATGGATCTAATCTTACCTGGCATTTGCTGTTGTCCCGAGTTTGTGCAGGGATCAGAAACCCTCCCTTTTGACAGGCCGGGGGTATTAGAGGGAACTGAGCCCTGACCCCCGAGCGTGCGTGGAAGACAGGGTCAGAAATTGGATCCGAATCGCTTGAGTGACCCGGGCCCCCGTTGAACATCAAAGCACATCTCATCTGATCCAGGCTGGCACACAAACTGACCAGCAACATCACAGACTCATCGTATCTCTCCGCTCAGGCTAACAGCGATGTGATGAAAGAGAGAGATGACCACCTGCACCGCCTCGGACCGCCATGCTAGCCCAAGCTGTCACGACGCACGGTCGCTAGTTTCTAACTACTGAATACTGCAGGAAAGATGTGAGGCTTTATGATCATCAAAGCCACATGAGGACTGTGATATATATCCATTTGCGCTGAGCATAAAACAGAGGCCCAGACACAACTCTGAGGTCGCAGACAGGAAATGACAAACGCTGCAACATATGCTCATGTTTCATCATAAAGGCACCTTGTAAAATGCAGGATGGTCTTTAAAATGACCCTATTCAGACGGGCAGAAACAATCTGTCTGTCATCTGAGCAGCAAAATAACACACAAGATCAGATTTTTTTTTCCCAGAAACTAGATTTGTAAGAAATATTTTAACACATTTAAAGTACATTTATGCATTTGGCAAATGCTTTTATCCTAAGCGACTTGTAGTGTGTTCAAAGTATATCAATACACGTTACCTGGGAATCGAACCCACAACCTTTGTGGTGCTAACGCTATGCTGTACTAATTGAGATACAGGAACACTACATAATTGTACATTATGTAAATCATTTGGGATGCAAAGTGTGTGTGTGTGTAGCTGTGTCTAAATTCACCCATCTGAACTCTTTTCTCATTTATAGGATGAGTGAGCAGTTTCTAATGGCTTCAGTTTTATTGCAGATTGCATGTGTTTATGTAATTCAATACACTCTAAGAAAGTCAGGCCTTATTTCTCTGTTCGTAAAAAACTGGCCAACTGTTGCATAACTGATGGAAATTAATGCACCTGTGGGCAGTGAAGAGTAAAACTCACGGTTACTGTCTGTATAAACAGAAGGAATATATGACAGATCACCTGATTCTCATTTCGCTCTCATTTGTTTTCTGCTCTTTCATGCCTCCTTTTTTTCCTTTCTAAAACCCTTTCTAGGTGCACAAAGAATCGCTAATGCTCTTTTATGTCAATGACAGTCTTGAAAGCAGGAGAAGGCCTTGCGGGGTGATCAAAAGCCTGTCTCGCCCCCTTCCTCTCCATATATAATGAGACTAAGGCTCCAGCCTCTCCCGCTCTTTATTTGGCAAACCTGAGTATTACCATTAACACGCTGATTTGTGAGGCCGAATCAACTACTTCATCCAGCAATATTTGATGTTTGAGGTAATAAATGCAGCTTAGCGTTAGCATATTCAAAGGCTCGTATTTGGCTAATTTGTTTTTTTAATGTAAAATCGTTAGCAATAGGATTATAACTGGAGAGCTGTACTAAAACGGACCCTAAAGGCTTTCCGTTTTCTCCGTGTGTCAGCGCCACTCAATGCGGCACTGGCTTCCTAAAGACGCAATTATGAAATCTCTCTGTAGATGTTCCAACTCCAGCTTGATTTCTGATTGGAGAACGCCAAAGAACCAATCATCTGTCCACATTACATTCGGAAGTAAACAGCCTCATTTTGTACTTGAATAAACTAAACTGACATGTTTTTCATTTTTTAGTGATGTGTGAACCTTTTAAAATGGACCAACAAGTCATTCACTAATCAGAATTGCTACTAACAGGAAATGTTGGCTAACGTTCTCTAAAAGTTCTCTTAAAGTTATCAAAAACATTCCTGCAGTAACATTAAGAGAACTTTTTAAACATTATATATAATGTATATGAATACTGTTGTTCTTAAATAGTGAAGCGTTTTAAAATGTTACAGATTTAAAAAATGTTTAAATAATGTTCCTATAACCAAGCAGTAACGTTAATACAACCTCTAAAAACTGATGTTTGGGTGTTCCTAGATCCTTTAAAGTATTGTTTTTGTTACTTAATGGAAACATTTATGGAAATGTTCTTACAACCCTAAGTTGTTAGCTATGGACATGCAAACTAACTCAGAATTCAGCTGTGATCGCCTACTCCCATAAAACATTGTGAGTAATGTGATTTAGTCAGTCTTCCTACACTCTCAAACCACTTAAATATTTGAATATTTAGCAAGAAACTTGTATATTGCATATAAATTGGTTTAGACTGTACTTATGATATATGACTGTAAGTTAATGGTTTTATGTTGTATTGTCTTTGTCTTTTTTTTGTCATTCACAGTGATTCATAGGAGAAGAAGCTTAATGCCTCATAAATGTAAATTTTAAGTCTCTGTCTTTGGTTTCTTTTTTGACTATTTTCATACACTTAAATCAGTTTGTTAGTTGTGGGTTGAAAAACTTTTTTTATTGAAGAATGTTTTAAATCCTTACAGAGAAAACGAATGGTGGAAAATACTCGCGGGAAAAGTAGCCAGGCACAGTTACACAGTGTTGCATGTATAATTAAGTAAACCAGGCTTTAAGCTTCATTATATTGTCAGATATAGAGGTACTGTAGCATTTACTCTGTCTTTGTCTGCCCCCATCATGCAGTACCTCACAACTTTTCTCGTTCAGTTTAAAATGTTTTTTATTCCTCTCGATTCCCCTAGCAATCGCGCGGCCGGCTTTTTTCCCTCTCTTTTGTTTGGCAGCATGAATCTCAACTTGTCTCTGATGTTTAAATGCATGCTGCCATTTAATTGCTTGTTGCTATGGCGACACGGACCGTTAACAAAGGCAACGTTGGGATTCAGATAACAAGAGATAGCTATTCTGTCTCTCAGGTAGCCATCTGATTCATCAATATTTATATCACATCCTGCTCTTCAGTACATCTGAAATTCAATAGCAGGTCCCTCACACAGCCTTAGATGTTTGTTTTCTTTCTCCTGCTCTTTCTCTATCGTTCCCGCATTGATTTAATTGCATTTTATGTTCACACCTGGCCTAGGAATGCAGCAGGGGGAAGCTTTTTTCCAACACAGATGGGTAAATGTTTTGGTATGTTTTATTTGTTAGGAGAGGTAAATGTCATCTTGCCCACGTACTCCAATTAAAGGGACGGTTCACTCAAAAATGAGAATTCTGTCATCGTTTACTCATCCATTTGCTAGTCCAAACCTCCATGAATTTCTCTCTTTTGTGCCACACCAAAGCTGAATATTCACTTACTGAAAATCTGAGCACTTCGGTTTTTAGTTTTGTCATTTTGGAGGTTGACAGACCCAGACTCAATTCATTTTTATTATTTAGAAACGAGCAGCTAGTATATTTTACCTTTTGAAATGTCCTAGTTATGGACCTTGAAAAATCCTTCACCCGTTGTCTCTTCACCCAGAGAAGAAAGTCATACAGGTTTGGAACACAGGGCTGAGTGAACATTTTTAATTTTGAGGTGAACCATGCCTTTAAAACGCAGAAAACCGAGCATTGATGGATATTGTTTTGTTTTATTAACATTCTGTGTTCAGGCAAGAACAGTGGCTGCCTACTGCTTTCCAACACGGCACAAAATGGAGAGAGCGAAAGGTACTGGGCCTGGGTTTCCTTCATTTGCAGATATGAAAAGCAAAACCCTTTCCATGCTCATCATTTAAATATCACAGTGGCAGCAAACGCTTTGATCTCCTCGGCGGTAATTGGGGTCGTAGCAGGCGAGTCATTTTCTTCTCTTTCTCGTTCTTTCTCATCTTTATAGGAGATTGTCCTCTCCAGGATATCCAAATGCAATCTCAATTCCCCTCCAATCTTTCATATCCTCTCCAACCTTTATATACCTACCGAGCATGTCATATTGCATCCTCATCGTCTCTAGCAACAAAATCTCTGAATATCACGGAAAGTAAAGGAATATCGCTTGTGAGTTCGGGTGAGCTTAGTATATTTGTCTTTCCATTCTGTTTGAGCCGTTCAGACCCTTGGGTGTTAAAAAGTGAGACTCTGCTAGCCGCGTGTCTTTGGGACAAAAGCACGGAATGCCTACAGATCAGACGAGTTTACTGTGGGATGGTAATATAAGAGTGGAAAATGGAATCCGTGCCCTACAGTCTGACCCTTTGTAATAGCTCCCCAATGTCCTAGCACAGGTCAAAAAGAATAATAGATACAGAAATGTCAAATAACATCTTGTTGGCACCGACCTTGACTTTGACTTTCCATGCAACCTTATTCGTTGGCTATTATTTGTGTGTGCCCTACCAGAGAGGTGCCCTGCCCTTAATGTCTGAGTATTTGTGTGTCCTATTTCTCACAGACCCCGGGGCCCAGACAGACTCTGTGCCTGGACCACATTCTCCTCAACTCAGAGTCCGTCTGCACATCTAAACACACATATCACGTCTATTATGAACCTTCGTGATGTTCCAACAGCTCAAACCTCCCCTGAGGAATCACATTTGAGTCTTTTACTATTGCAGGCTTTAACTGGCAGCTCTATCAAAGCTACCTTGACTCTCATGGGGACGTAAATCAGGCGTTAATGCTACCTGCTTCTGTGAGACTTTGCGTTGACATTGTGATATCAATGTGATCTTGCTATGCAACCGAAGAATGATTAATGGAATATCCAAAATGTACGTTTATTTTTTAAATGAAATTAAATGTACATTTTGCTTTTTTACTCGTCCTCTTGTTGTTCGTATGACCTTCTTTCTTGAAACACAGTTTTGACTATTCACACACGTCTTTTCTAAAGTAAGCAATGACTTCAGTTTTGATCTGTTCTTCACACAAAAGAATAGACGTCTTATAGGTTTAGAATGACACAATGGTTAATAAATAATGACAGAAATGTCAGTTGTGGATGAATGCTTCTAAGACTTGAAGATGGGAATTAAACATTCCGTGCTGTCTTTCCACATGTTACTTTATTTATTTTTTTTATAAGGAAGAACCTTTCGGAGATCCATCAGCTATCAGCATTGAGCCCTTGAGCGGGTCACATGGCCCCATAGGGCTTATGGGTCTGCTCATTTAGTCATAGCTTGTGGGTAAATAAATTTTATAACCCCTGTTAACTAAGTAAAATGAAGGTTTCTTAGGTTGGGGCTACAGGCTCTCAGTTAATTACACAGAATTGATTGTACTGTCCAGTTGAATTTGGGTCATGTCATAAGGCTTCTACTCTCTGGGCCTCAATTGATTATGTGGCAAAACTATTAGCTCTCTTACCCACCAGAGTTTACGCTCTTTGCTACAAGGACATAGAGGAGAAACACATGGGTTTGTGAAAGCAATGTTCTGCTTGACCAAAAGTTGAGAAAAATGTAACTTCCAAACACTCTAGCATAAGCCAATAAGATGAGACATTTTCAAATAGATGGTTGTTTAGTTTAGTTAGCTTTTGGGGATGCAAATAGCTGTATTCCCTCAAACTGGCCTGGCTTTATCCTCACCCTCAAAGGTAATTTTATGCATTTTGCTCATTAAACACCCATCAGAGCTGGCTGTGCCCTAGTACTCTTCATTTAACACCAAATTAATGATAGAACTCAGACCGCTTAATATTTACTTTAAGAGCTATTTAGTCATGTTCTTTTCCTGATGGTCATGAATAGAAGCTTTTTTATTTGAACTCAAGTCATTAAAACACCTGCTGCTGGTGTTCATAAGATTAATTTGGACACGTGACCGCTGGTGATAATTTCTTGGACTCTAAATGACGCTCTTTTCAGACTCTCGTGTTTTGCCTAACACACTTTACATTCATTCTTTGCAGCATAAACTACTTAGAAAGATCGGGTGTGCTTATGAATCCCATAATAACTTGGTTTGTGTGCGCGCGGGTGGGTGTTTCTGGGTCTTAATTATGCGAGACCCTCCAAGGAATCTGTCGAAAAGCCATTTTGAAAGCATTATCGTTAAATATAGCTTACATCTTTCTGGTAATCAAGAAACACTTGTTAGCCAAAAGACATTTGCATGATGACTCCATCATGGGCGAGTCTCCGTGGAGAATTACTTGGTCACGTTGCGATCAACGATACATCACAAATTTAACGAGATAATGGGGGGAGTCGAACTGGCAGGGAAGAAATATGAAGCTCGAGTCCCTAACGTGAATCAGATAGTCGTTCTCATTTAGATGCCATATTAACCTTGCAGTAATCGAGTTTTAATAATCGAAGGTATATAGGCGAGCGAATTATAAAGCGTTTAATTTCTCCAGCATTGTTTTCAGTACCTGATGCAGCTAGCGTTCATTTTTATGTATGTTATAGATATTTTGTTCATTGTTTTACTTTATGCAAAACTGCTTACAGTTGAAGATATTTTTTCTTCAAAACCATTGTTATATTCATGTATTTTGCACTTTTTTCTCAGACTAAAATGCATATAATTTAAATGAACGGACATAATGTAGTTATTTTAAAGGTATGTCAAACTGTAACAGTCCAAACTTGAACCAAATATTTAAGCATTTTTAAGAATGTTTAACCATATATTAATTTAAATGTATTAACACAAAATATTTATAAGCATAAACATTATGCAACATATAAACTGTTGTTGTCGTTGTAATATAAAAATAGCTTTACAACAAGTATAAAGTATTAACTTATTTTGTGTGTTTTACCTTTTAGTGCCTATCGGTCATTCATTTTCCATGGTATAGATTGTATACAATATTGCATTATGCAAACTGCAACGTTAAAGCAACAGTATATTCACAACATGAGTTAAACTAACTACCTCAAAATTTACCAGATTTTGTCCTAAAAATATTGTGAATGCATTATAAATGTCTTACCATATTTTATGTCATATTTTAGGCAACAGTATGTTCCTGTACCTAACCTGGTAGAGCATAACCTGGTAGAGCATGGTGTTGACAACATCAAGGTCGTGGGTTCGATTCCCAGGAAACACATTGCCAGAAGTTCCCGATTGTAAGTCACTTTAAAATGATCAGCCAAATGCATAAATGCAAATGTGAAATGATGATGTATATTTGTTGGCTCATTTTCATTATCATTGATAAAAACATTGCCTCTTCATCAGCAAACAATTTCGTCAGTAATTTCATTAACATAACCCCCCCGGCCCCCCTTACACACACACACGAACACGTTGCTTGTTCATTTGCAGCTGGAGAGAAGGAAGACAATGTAAATATAAGAAAATCACTCTTGCGTCTCTTTCCCGCCTGTCCTCAAAACTTCATCGTGCTCCAGCTGTCTCCATCACAGCCGCTTCTCCTGAGGGGAAGACGAGTCAAACCGTGCTGTCCTCTCGACCAATCAGAGCAGCTGGTCCGTGGTGTGGAAAAATTGGGCGTTGTAGAAACAGCTGCCTCAAACAGACAGCTAAAGAGACCAACTCCTCCCTAAACAAATGTTTCATTCCCAGCATGCACCTAGGTCCAAATCCCTGTCCTACCACGGACTGGAGGTTCATCATCTTGTTTATTCAGTGCTAACTGACTTTCAGTATAAAGTCTGGTCCACCATACAGCTTATTTTGATTAAAAACTGTTAAAAATTCACCTGTGCCACATGTAAAGTAACTGTAACACGGTTTGTTTTGTTCAGAAATGGATTATGCCAAAATATTGGCCTGATAGCTTGAATAATGGCATAGTAACACATCGTTCTACAGACTCAAATAGTCAAAAAACTGAATTTTGAGTGCTTGATGTTCTAGTTTACTTGCTAAGTGCCTCAAACAAAAGATCTTTAAAGATTTTTAAAGGCATCTAGAAAAGATTTTTTTGGCCTCCTAAATTACAAATTTGCCAAGGTCAGTTTTACATGGAACAGTCTCTTATTGAATTGATTATGTGCCATTGGAGGGTAGCTTGTCCCTTAAGATTTTTTTTCTTTTCGGCCTCCAGTTACAATAATATGTTGTGGTGGGTTTTTTCACATAAAGTTGATTGTAATTTAAAGTACATAGAGAAAAGATACTGACTGGCCAATAACCAGCATTATTGATTTTCCCCTTACATAGATATGTGTTTTTTTATTGGAAGATTGCTGGTGTTGGAAAAACCTTTTAAATCTTCGACACTCTTAAATTCTTAAAGCGATTTTGCTCACACTCTCAATGTAATATTGACTCAGGAAGGCGGCAGGACCGTAGAGACAGACAGACAAGCAGAACTGTTACTTCGGCATAAATAATATACGATAACCATGATTGCAATTTCAGTCGAGATGTCTGGTCAGATGTGTGGAGATGCTGGAGGGTCAGAAGCTCCTCATATTCTCCTCTGGAGGAGCCCCTGACCCCCACAGGGTGACTCAGACCAGTAGAGCCACCAGCTCAATGGCCTTTCCTCCCCTATAGCACTTTCCATCTCTCCCAGAGATTACCGGACTCTCATGGGCTCTTTCCATTTGAAATAGAGCCAAAGGGCTTCAGATGGAGAAAAGGCACCAGCAGATGACGTGACATGAAATCCATTACCCTGTTTACTTTCCTTCAGCCACCTGGATCCACTCTGGTAAGTAAGACTCATTGTGCATTATCTAATCAATTTCCATTCTTTCATCAAAATATATGAACTTCCCTTCTTCCTCGCTGAGCGAACCAATATTGAGTGGGCGGGGAATGTTAAGATTAACCAATCATATTACAGCTTGCTTTTTACAATCCAGCCAATGGATGAAATCAAGTTGTACTGTTGTACTTTATTTCTTAAATATTTAGCTTTGCTCGTAAATACATGAATTCATTGCTGATGCTGTTTCATGTTGTTTTTAAAACCCGGACCATTTTTTTACCACTTCTGGATTTATTATTTAATATATCGTAAAAGTAACCAACCACAAAAGGCCAGTGTGCAATTGTTTTCACCACAGATGCCCAAATTAAATATGCTTTTGTATTTTAAATTCTGCAAACAAACTTGGAAGACACTTAATTATGCATGAAATAAACGCAGAACAAACGGCTCATATGACGCCGTTGGCTTTCAATTTGGCCGTATGTCTTGGGCTTTAATGTGAGATATGAATATTGAAAGGAAAGCTGTACCCTCGTTGCAGCGAATGTTGAGTTGGTTTATCTGCTCTGTGAACTCGTTCTCCTCTATCGTCTCCGTTCGCGGCACAGAAAGAGAGAAACGCCTCTTGAAGTTCTTCATCTTATTCATTTCGCTGGTCCAGAATTCCTGCGGGGATGCAAGAACAGTTTGAATAATTGCTTGCTGGTTATTTTATTTTTTTGTTCTTCAGCATGAGAAGATGTCTTTGGTCTTATTTTGCTCTCTGCATGCAAGCCTGCGTGCAAACGCGAGTTGTTACGATAGCGTCGGTTTGCGGGAACTCTCGCATTTTTGATGTTCTCCGTCTGCAAGAAACCAATTAAATTAAACTAAAGTGGACATATGGCTTTGTTTGTGACTTTTCACAGAGATCGGCCTCTGTTCCGTCACCCCTGGCTGCTTTCGTGCCGTGTAAAAGAACTGCGTCTAGTGTTGGGTAGAGAAAAAGTTGTTTTTGAAATAAAAGCATTCGGTCTGCTACAATATGTAGGAAAAGATCTAAGGTTCATAATTCAAAGCTCCCTCCCCAGTCCACCCAGATCATATATAAAGCTAAGATGCAATAACTAGTAAGAAACTGTCATGATTATGATGTCGTAATCGTAAAATATATGACCGCCCACGTTTATGTAAAACTGTGTTTTAATAGCAGCCCGGCCTGCGCTAATGAACAGCAGCGTGGACTACGTCGGTACATAGATCAGTCTCACTACAGCTTATCAAACTCCCTGCTTCTCTTTTCCCTTCCTCCATTCCCATGTTACCAGGCGAGTCAGTTGCTAAGGGCTCCGTTCCTTTAATTGTGGGTGTGAGTTGTGCTGTATGCTTTGCTAATTATTTTAAAATCAAAGTGGGAGACCAGCCAATACCCTTATTGCCAATTAGCGTCTGTGATCCCCTAAAAAACTGTCTCAAAGCATTGTTGCTTCCCAAATGAATCTCTGAAAGATAAATAATCAAATAAACGGCAGTACCGTAAAAAGTTACAGTTGTTTATCGTTCTTTTTGTATGTGTGTGTGTGTGTGTGTGTGTGTGTGTGTGTGCGTGTGATTTTTCTCATTTCTTTTCTGGCTAGGCTATCGGCTGTCTTACTATTTGAAGTAAGTTTGCTATTTTTTTGCTAAAGATAACGTTTAGTCTTTTTTTTTTGTCTTTGAAACATGACTCTCATAAGATTTCATTGTGTCTTTTTTCCATACAGTGCAGTAAACACAACGGAACTGAATCTGTCAACATTTCCTTGAAATAGAAAGACACAAGGGTTTGAAACAACACAAGGGTAAGTTCTGTAAATCATGACAGAAATGTCATTTTTTTAAGAGGACAGTGCCTTTAAATGTATAAAATTGTTCTTTGGCTGTGTTCACAGTAGCATTCAACCATACTACTGTACTATTTGTGCAGTGATTTATATGTATGTTGTGCACAGTATGCCGGTTTTCTCTGCAGATATCATACCCAGATGACTAGATTCTACAGTGTGCACTGCAGGAATTACTGTATCCCACAATGCATTGCGCTGGACATCATCTTCCATTTCAGTGCAACAAACTTAAGGAAGAACATTGATTGTAATGTAATAATTTTATTTGATGCTTGCAAAAACTATTGTGTTGGAATGCATGCCTGGGTTTGTAATTCTTCCCTAAGGTAGAAAATACTGTCTGGGAAAGGCCAGGAATGTTATTGTAACCATGATTTCAAAAGATGTCAGTGTCTCGCAGCTCTGTAGAATAATCATACAGTGGAAGTTTTTTATTGATGCTCTCTCTTCGAATTTCCTCTTACGTATTCACTCTGATTGAATCCAAAATCTCATCAAAGCATGCGACTGTAATTATGTCTCAAACTCCAGGGACCCTCCAATGTAGCGAGGGTGTCATAAACAGATGTTAACCGAATCATCCAGAGAGGTGACCTTATATTCTCTGTCAGAACTTCCTGTGCTAGCTGCTTTTCCATCCATAATTTATTCTAATTCTTATTCTCAGAAGGTGAATTTCGTCTTTCTAATACTGTCGCTCACCAAACAGAATTTGTATTTGTCAGACGTAACCAAACGTGCCGTCACCTTGCTCTCGTCCAGAGAAACCAAACGTACTTTAATTTACAGCCTTCGCGGTTCGCGCGACCTACCCCGTCCATCAGCCAGACCGCCTCGCTGCCTTTTCCATTTGTTATCTAAAAAGGTTCCGTGGGGACCGCGATGACTCAGAATAGAGACACCTCTTCTCCGGCGTGATGCTATCTGCTTCAGACGCGTCTGTGGCAGCCGTGGAAATACTCGGAGTGACTCATTCGCTGCTCTGTACTCACTACGCTCAGTGGGGACGTGACTTCTCTTTGACAGGGAATCTATTAATAAGGTTTTTATTTAGCCGGGCGCTTAGTGGCATATGGAGCCTGATGGACCGTGTGTTCCTGGAGTGGGCCGTATTCTGTGGATCTGAGCTCAGCTGTGACACACGCACATGCTGAAAGTAATTTAAGAATAACTAGTGCGTGGGGTTGTGCTTATTTTTTATGGGTTTCTGGGATGCATTTGACAATGTTGTTCTATAATATTTCATGTATTGATATAAATACATTATATTTGATTATATACATTATATTATATATATACATTACATTATATATAGATTATATAGATCCTAAACTTACTTTTTTATATACATTTACACTGAAGTATTTGTGTATTGGAAAGATTTGGGGATAAGATATTTTAAAAGGGTCTAAATAAGGACTAGCATCCATGTAGCAACATGCTAAACCTTTCAGAACATCTGGTTAACAAAGAAAACACAAACTAACTGTAGCTTTAAACACAATTAAAACTCTGCTTTACTAATTTCTTTTGAAACGACATAAGGGCGAGACAATAACTATGTAAATGCATGTCAGATCTCTCAGTACTACTCATCCGAGCAATAAACGACACATTTATTAAGAATCACGCTCTATTAGCCTTTTTAATCGCATCCCTCGTTCTTTTTTCTTTTTAGCTGCTCTCCTTCTGTCACAGCCATGGCTGCTTTCATTCCCAGAACCAGTCGATAGGTAGCCGTAGTCTAAATTTAGCCCTTCACTGTTAGCCAGCACAAACACTATTCTCTCATACTTATTGACCTCTGAATGAGGCTGTGAATGTACCAGAGAAACAGAGAGCCCAGGCGCAGCTGTGCAGTGACCCCCACCAAAAAGCCCCCGCTGTCCTTGGCTACCTCTCTCCGTCTCCCGCCAGACGCCAAGATCAAAGATCACATTAACATTGGTAAGGTGTGCAGACGTTGGGGGATGTTTAACCTCTCTGTGCACTTGGTGTTTGTTTCTAACACAAGCCTTAGAGCTGCAGATAAACTAGATTGTTATGTTGATGAAAGTGTGACGGGTGCTTTGCTGCGTCATGTCTATGACATTGATGATCAGGGCATTGTGGGTAGTTGATTGTATGCAGTTGCTAAGGGGTTGCTATGCTTGTTTCTTTGGGGTTGCTAAGCATCAATAAATGGTTGCATGGGAGTTGGGCGGTTACAAAGTCGAACATCTTTAAGTCTCTGTGATATTGTGGCCTTGAGATATACTTTTTCAATTGAAGTCTATTGTTTATTTTTCACCTGTTATACTTTTCACCAGGCAAAATACAGTTGAAAAAAATAGTATCACACCGTTCTATGGCAAGGCCTTTTTTTTTTTGCTAAAAATTAAGATTTCTTCCTAAGGAAATATTACAATTAAAATCTTAACTTTTGAATAACGGCTATGAAACTCCTGTATGAAAATGTGTATTTATAAATAACATTTCTCATACTGCAAAGGGGCAGCATGAATGTGTTAAAAGAGGAATATTGATTACAAAAAACAATGTATCACACGCTTGAATGTTACATTTTGATTGATGCTGTCTTTAATTTAAGATGGTTGCCATGACGACGACAAATAACAAAGAAAAGAACAAGCAGGACAAGCACCTGCAAGTTTATAAATGTAACAATACTCGCCATGTAAAAACTGCATTTAATATCTCTTTATTAAAGTGCACAGAGTAAAAAGACAGTGAAGCATGTTAATTGTATATGTTTTCCACCTCTCTCTAATTTCCTCTCTTTTTTTCCAAAACAGCTTAATTGCTCATTGCCAGGAATGTGTTCCAAATCAGGATGCGCCCTATTTGTTTTCTTTACAGAGTACAGATCTGGCTCGGCACGGAGCAGACAGCACACTGGCACATTGTGCGGCCAGAGGGCCAGTATTCATGCAGGTCTCGTTCAGAAGCACGAACGACCTCGCATGCAGAGCAAAAAGCACAACCAGAAGCCACGCGTTGAAAAACACAGAGAAAAACGAAGCGTAGCTTGACTAATTTTGTTTTCTGCAAACTCTGTGGACTGGACACTCTGCGGGGTATGTCGATTTTTGATTGGGAACACAACTTCCCACATGAAAGATGTGAGAAAATAATGAGAAGTTTCTGATCTTTCCGACAGAGTTTGGCCGCCCCGTCTCTGGCTTGCCATCATCAAATGGCATCTGCTCCATTTCTCGTGCCAGATGGATTTGGCCCAGGGCTTCGAATGGGAAACCCATCATTTGGCAGTAGGAAGACCTTGATGGTGAAACAGTGATGTCTCAAGCTGCTTCTCCACGGTAGCATGTCAGATCCATTCGCCTTTTCCTGCGTTCGTCCAAACTGGAGAGAAGACATGAAGGAGTTTTTTGACAGTCGGGTTGCTTTTGATGTCGGGTTTGCCCCTACGCAACGTCGTATTAACAATACAGCTGCTTCCCCAAAGAATCACGCAACCACAAGTTCATCATTATGTGGCTGTTGTTCAAAGAATAAAGTGATTTAATAAGCAAACCAAATTTAGTTAGAACATACTCTTAATGATGTGCAATTCTCTTTATTGTCATCCCTCATACAGTATGTGTACGAAACGGACGTAGCGTCTTTTGACTTGTTGGACAACCGAATACCCAACAGACATAGTTCGAAACATGAAAGCTAAGAGTTTTCATCATTTCATTTGGCTCTGTTTCTGCAATTACTGTATTGGCATTATTGCACAGACATTCGTCCACCAAGTCCATTTATTGAACAATGGGGAAAACGAAATGACATTTGCCTCTGGCGAACACAGCTAAGCCCTCCAGCAGAGCAGCGTCGGGGCAGCGTGGAGGCTGAGAGCTCGTGTGCAGAGAGTGGAAATCATTACACCTACACTTTAATTGATACTTTGACATCTGTGGGTTGAGTTCATTCAGTCCTGCAGTTGATCAAAAGCTAGTTTTTGTCCGGGGGAGCCATATGCAGAGACCCCTGAGAGGAGCCAATGGTCTGTTTTTGAGGTGAAGTGTGGTTTGTCTGCGCATGCACACAGAAAGGCTCTTGCAGTAATAAAAACATCACTGATAATTAAGCTCCAGAATTAATTAATTTTCTGTCATTTTACAGTATATTTACAGTATTATATTCCACTTACTACACTCATTCAGTTTAACCATGTAGTATACGTTCAGTTTCCATTTAGGTTAAAGAAAGAAAACGGGCACTTCAGCGAAGGGCAAACTGTCGTTTTTACAGTTGGATTAAAACCTGTTGGGTTTAAACCATAAAATTTGGCATTTGCTAATCAGCTAACTAGCAAGCTAATCCATTTTATTTACTTACATTTGGTGCCTCGTGAGTGAATTTTCAATCCTGTTTACATGCATTAAAAACAGACACACAAGCTTTGCTCTGAAATTAACATGTTGCAGCTTTCCTTGAAAACAGATCATCCAGAAACATTCGCCATATTTCGAACAAAACCCCAGATTCTCAAAATACGTGTCGGCAGAAAGATGACCTAGATCCTGTCAGACGCCCAAGGGACCGGCTAGCTCATTCATCTGAAAGTGTTCCTCTGTAATGCTATCTGAAGAGCACAGAAGATGCTAGACCACCAAACAAAGGTATCTGTTATATAAAGCCACTTCCTTTTGGCTGTCATATTCCGGTTTCAATGTTCTATGACCTGGTGGTGTTAAAAAATCATTCCGCTTGAAAATTGTGGAGCCGTTTTAATGTCAGAAATGAAAAATAAAAGCCAACATCATTTGCCTCACATTTGGTAACGTTTCAAGTGATAACAATGGCAATTTGGAAGATACGTGTAACTTAGCCTTGCTGTTTTTTAAGCTGAATGATTACAGGCAAAAATGACTAACACGCAAAGCTCTTTTTTTTCATATTTGTTTCTGTTGCAATTTTTGAGGAAGTCATGAGGACACAGAGGAAGTGTAATGAACAGAGACATTCAGCAGTATAGATTAATGAGCTAGTCGCCCTTGCCAGGTCCACACTCTGAAAAGTAAGAGGGTGTTTCACCTTTGTTCAGAATTTATCACCACCGTGTAATGAATCCTGCTTATTCAGAAGGTTGTGGTAGCATTTCTGTTTAAAAATGTCGCTATTTAAAATCCTGGAAAAGTACAATTAATAAGGATGGCATAGTCCTGAAAATTTGTTACATTTATGCAACATTAAAATTAGTCATTTTTTAGAACAAAAATGTTTCAGTTCATATTGAGTTCTCTGGTAGTTGGTGACCGATTCTCTGCAAATCTAACTTTGTGACATTGTTGATGTTGCGAGACACGTGTTAAATAACTGAGCACTCTTGCCTGTGATTTTTGTCATATTTTGGCTTACAGCATACAGTCAGTAACATGTGAAAGAGATTTTTCTGTCCATCACATCATTTGAAGAAGGTTTTCCTATGCATTGATGTTTTTAATGGCTAAATTTGCATAACCCAGATTATCTTTTCTGACTAAATGTTAAATACAGCCAATCTCAGCCCTGTAGTCAGATTAATTTACGCTCCAGTAAGTACATTATTCACTATAAAACCCTATACATTAGATTATGCATTTTTTATTTTTTTAAGAGGTTGCTCATTTATAGCTCAGAATTCCTGAGATTCTCAATAATGTTTCATCATTGTCTTGTTCATCAGATGATTCTTTTGCTTGTTCATTTGAGAAATGTTTGAGTTCACATTAACATATGTGACTTTTGATTGAAGAATTTGTTCTCCTGGGAAATCAGTGGACAGTTTAATCTCACTGCTCTCTAGAAAACATTTAGAGAGAACTAGATGTTACTAAATATTTTAATGAAATCTCCTTATTTTCAAGCAAATACATAAACATTGAGACATAAACATTGAAACAAGAACCATTTAAAGGCTGAAAAATGTTATAGGTTATAATTTAGCTGTGTCTGCTAGCCTTACCGTGGAGCTTGTTTGTTTAACTATTACCTTTTGGCACTATAGTGAACGATGCTCAGCTGGTAATTTAAGTTGATGGAACGCACTGTAACTGACCTCCTGGCGCACTGCGTCCAAACCCAGCCGTTGCCAAATTGAAATGTCCCCCTTTAGACAGATAGCGATACCTCACACGCGTGTCCCCCCGATACAATATTCCTGCCTGTCAGGCTGAAAGTCGCGCAGCTAAACTAAGACAAATGGGTTTGGTGGACGCAAGGGCTTAATATGCAGCATGGCTGAAAATGACATGACAGGAAAGGCTATTTGTCATCGCTTCGGCTGCCCGGCATGTGCGGACATAGATAAAGATGCAGATTACCTCAACTGCCATATTACTCTGTCTGTTCTGGAAATGAGCGTGTTGTGAGTGATGCGATAGCGATGTCGTTAGTATTAGCATCATATAATTTTCCTTCATTTGCTTTTCATTACTTGGGTAAACGCTTGACATGGCCATAAATGAAAAGCAAGCATAAATTTAGGGTCTGGGCTGATGGTATATTTTTAGACGGCTCACCAGCAGTGAAGGCCTGTGATTCCTCCTCTCTTTGTGATGAAGCGATGAGGATGGGCTTTTGTTTTTTGTTTCGATACAAGAAGCTCTTTCTTTATTTAATGTAAATGGCTGACAAAAGTCATCCGACGTCAAGCTACAACAAAAGCTCTAGTGTTTATAGTGAAACAAAAAAGGAACATCTACAGATATGACTAAACAAATGTGTGCAGCAAGTCGTGAATATTGTTAATTTTGGGAGGTTTAGTTGTATTAGTTTTTCTCACTATGATTATTATTTATTATTATTAGTTTAAATTCATAACTCAAATATACTGCATAACAGCTTAACAGAAATGCCCCTTGTGTTCATTAAGCAGGTTGTTCTCTGTGTAGACACTGAATATGATGAAAGGAACAGTTTTTTATTTTTTTGAGACTACATGGTCATTTTGTCGCTCTTTGGTCATTTTGCTCCCCTGCTGCGCTGATTGCTAGCGGGATTTAGCTGCTATCAAAACCGTGTGATTGGTGGAAACGGCAATCTGCTGCCGTTTGTTATAATACACAGCGTTTCACTGTGTTATGAGGAAAACTGGATTTGCTTGAAGTGTCACAAAACATTCCAGCAAAGACGATCTTTTATTTACTGCAAACAGTGAAGTAGATACCGTAAACATTATCAAGAAGAAACTAGACTGAGGCATGCAAGACACTTAGTGCTAACGTTTATTTTACATTAATTTGTGACCCCAAATGGAACTTGTGTTGCTTTTAGCTTTGTTGAAAAAACCAAAACCAGATTAAATGCTTTTGAGCATTTAGTTCAATGGCAAATTTCAACATTTTAAAGAAGTGAATTGTGATGAATGATATTATTGTAATGTTTTGACTACAGGAGACTTTCTCAATGGATAGATGACGCATCTCATTGATTAAAGCCCACACATGGAAACTTGACAGGAGGTGTTTTCTGATGTAAGACACTCTCATTCTCAACAAATTATAGAAATATCAGTTTCCAAAGTTATCACATCTCTGATTTATCATCACAGACTTTGGTATCTGGGCAAATCTGGCACTGTGAGACGATCTTTTCTGAAACAATAAATGTGAATTTTTGTGCGGAGGTTAAAAAAATCAGACAAAAAGTCTCAGTTTAATCTCACTGCTGTCAAAGAGAAACCATTGAGATCTCATTTGTAATATGTTACTGAACTCCATTATGCAAATTAATTTAAAACCACAAAAATATCAGTCCTGTGCTGTAAATAAGCTACAAGTTACGATTAATAGAAGTAAAATTGTGCTGACAGGTTAACTGCCTCAGTGCTACTGACTGACTAGCTGTCTTTACAATGTGGGTGACATGATATTTCGCAGATTAGACAGATCCGAAACCAGTTTGTTGTTGTTTAAACGTGACAAAATGAAAGGCTTGAACGAGGGAAGTTGGCCTTAAATAACCACAAACAAGCAAACGCTTTACAGAGGAACTATACTGCGGCTAACAGTTAATGCTAGTCTGCTGTTACAGGCTCTTATGAGTCAGAACTGTGTGAGTCAACCACATAAGTCATTTTAAATTGCTTTACATAGCTTCAAACCTACAAAATCACATCCAATAAATGAAATTAAGGGGCGGCTGGGGGATTAGTGTGTTTTGCGGTTGCTATGGTCTTCTGAGTGGTTTCCAGGTGGTTGCTAGGTGGTTGCTTAGACTTTTTTCCATCTTCTGTTTTCTCTTTAGCACAGTACAGGATGAGTTCCTTAAGTAGATTTAGTACTTGGGACTTAGCATTATTATAAACAACAGTGCTAGCTTGTTTCTATAAAACGGCACTCATGAAACCGTTTGGTATTTCTTAAAGGTACAGTGACAGTTTTGAAATACATGCAGATACACCCGCGGTTGTGATACACGGCACAGAACAGACCTTTGTACCTAGTAATTAAAATACACAGGGCTAAACAGACAACCTTTGGCCGTTCTTCATCACTTAGTGCCATATGCTGTGTAATAAATAACTGTAGTAGCGGTGGGTTAAATTATGAAGGGCTAATTATCTGTCAAGTTAGCGCTTCATTAATCTCTTGTAATCGCTCTCAGATTTAACCTGATGTCACCTGAGGTCTTGGTTAAAATAATGATAGATAAGCAAGTTCTATAGGTTAAAAAGGTCTAAAAGCAAGTTCTATAAGTTATTCCCAGTAAGTCATTAAGTTCCCTATAGAAATCCTATAGAAATCTTAAATGCTGTGACCCTCGCTCTTTACAAATCAATGGTATCTCTCTCTCTCCATCTATCTATCTCTATTTCAGTGTTTCCTCCTGTGTGAGTAGTCAGGATAAAAACAACATGGTGTTTAGGATCTGAACCCCTCCCAAAAGTCGAGACCAACAGTGTGGAAGTCTTCCTGTGTGTATAATATACATATGAGTAAAGACATTTCTTTTAGCGTGTTACATATTAAGCAATATTTCAACAATGCTTACAAATGATGTTTTAGTAACCACAGTTACCAAGTGAGAGTATAAGTTAGTTTCATCTTGTATTTTTAATGGCGTCCATTTGGCGCTTCCAAAGTCATGTGAACAGAAGTCACGTTAGCCTGGAGAGGTAACTATAGCAACAGCAGACCACCCAGGGGCTTTTTGGTGTGATCACTATGGCACTGTACATTGAAATAAAAAACACAAGTGCTCTTACTATTCATTGGATTACAATAGATTTACATTTCAAAGTACCGTGCATCACAAAACCACTGCAGTGTTGCGTTTAAAAACGATAATTGACATTTTGCTAACTGCGTTAGGGGACCTAAATTACAAATTGAGTTGTGCAGTGTTGCAGACTGAAGTTTTGACTGCTCTGGATAACGTTGTATGATATTCACACTGCCTGTATTTCCACAATACAGCGTGTCTCTCTGTAAATGTAATTAGCTGAGTCCTAATTACTCATTATTTCAATTGTATATTAATTAAAGTATCAACCGATAATTCTGTTTTCGCATATTAACCAGTAATTTACTTATTATGTTCATAAATACTAGGTCTGGGTGGTAGGAAGCTATATACCACAAAACAGTAGAAACAGTATTGACCTGTACTGAGTTTGCT
>JAZGTK010004962.1:0-23315 GCA_036877625.1 Ambastaia sidthimunki
CCTGTAGCATTTAACAGAGCAGTTGGAGCTTGACCTTTCACCTTTGGAGTACATGATGAAGTGTTACCCTGAGATTAAGGAGAAAGAGGAGATGAGGAAGATTATTGGTCGCTATGGGCTCACAGGCAAACAGCAGGTGTGTTAGTTGTGCTCTTTGAATGCCTTGATCAGATTTATCTGTAGATTTGAATCATTATTCTGACGTGTTTGCTTATACCAGGTGAGCCCCATTAGGAATCTTTCTGATGGGCAGAAGTGCCGTGTCTGCTTTGCCTGGCTGGCCTGGCAAAATCCACACATGCTCTTTCTCGATGAGCCGACCAATCACCTTGACATTGAAACCATTGATGCTCTGGCTGAGGCCATCAATGACTTTGAGGGTGGAATGATGCTGGTCAGCCACGACTTCAGGCTTATTCAGCAGGTACTGTGAAGTGTAGGATTAACTAGCATTAATCCTAGTACTTTCCTTTTCATTTTACGTAAATGGTTACTAGGGTACAACCTGATATTTCTGACTGCCTTAATTGTGTTATTGAATCCCTAAATAGCTGTCAAATTAATGCAGTTGACCGCTTGTGTTGTGACGTAAGTTAATCTTGTTTTTTTTTGCTTTTAGGTTGCTCAGGAGATCTGGGTTTGTGAAAATCAGACCATCACAAAGTGGAAGAAGGACATTCTGGCCTACAAGGAGCATCTGAAATCTAAAATTGACAAACAGATGCATGATTTATAGCCAGTGTAATTCCAGAAACGGCAATTCCTACATCCCTGCCAAGCAGAATATTGCCCTCCAAGACAAATACAAGCATGCTAGTTAAACTGCAGTCAAAGCGTCATGTTACAGTACCATGTTTTACAGTTTAATCAGTTATTGGGATTGCCAGTGGAGGTAGCCGTCTTGTTTTTATGTTATTATGCATTACAGAATGTACTTTCGTTTCAAATTACCTGTTAAAATCATGGTTGTGCACTTCAAATATTTTTATTAGAACCCTCTAGTTTTAAGATGGGGACGAGTTAGACCATGGCTGAAATATGAAAGTAAACATCACGGATTCCTAATGAGTTTTTTTATTAAATATTGTTTAAAGCTGTATTTCAAATGAGATGTCTGATTAAAAGCTTACATTATTAATATGATCTTTGTGTTTTCTTTGACTTAAGGACAAAATCAAAACTAATCTTTAAACTAAGATAAATTTGTTGATCTCACACCAGCTGAGTGAATTCGGTTTAGTCAATTTACAGAACACTAAACAATTATGTCCATATTTTGACAATTAACGTAACCTGTTTTAAATTAAGATACTGTGTAACAGACAACTTATTTCTACTCCTTTATAAATGCAGCATGCCTATTACTAAATGTTTATGTACGTGTCTTTATAACAGTAATATTTCAGAAATGTACCTAAATATACATAAAGGTATGCATGTGTGTCTGTCTGTATAGGTGTGTGTATATGTATACTCGCGCACACACACATCTACTTATACATATATATAAATATGTTTGTTTCTTTCTGTTTATTGCTTATATAACATATTACTTAGAATTATATAACAGTTTTGTGAGTTGGAGTTCCTTCACTCTTTCTGGTTCGCTATGATTTGAAGGCGTCATTTCCGGAAACACAGGATGTACGTCAGTATCTGGTTGAGTTCATTGTTTTTATTTGCGAACCTCGATTGTCTGTCATCCTTAGCTGTTACAGTACGGTAAAGTATAACAGATCGTAGTCTATAAAAAAATCTGTTTTGATTTGAATTCTAAGAATTATTTTAAATACATAATACAATGTAAATGTAAATACATTTACTTCTTAAATAGGCATCAGTGTTTTCGATGAGCTAGCTAGGCTAAGAGCTATCAACATGTATATCAGTTCTGTCTGAATGATTGTGTCTCAGTTGTTGACCTAACAGTAACAATTTTACTTCAGTCAAATACGTGTATGGTTTAGGATAGCACAATGTTGAACGTGTTGTGCGTTTGACAGCTCTCTACCCATTAGATCAATATGCTAAACTAATTTTCACTGTGTACTACTTCAGTACACTTTTAACAAGAAGTTACATTTTAAAACCACTGAAACCAGCTGAAAGAGGATATTCTAAAGCCATTCTGTAATTTTTCTGTCTGGTATACAAGTAGAAAAGATCCTAGTTGGAGGTCTTATATGAATTGATGTGATGATGCTGTGTCTCTAAAGCACTATATTTTTTTTTAGTTTAATTGCATTTACTTTATAATTTATCACTACAATTTATCATTATCATTTGTCAGATTAATTATTTGACAGTTTTTTTTCCTTTTACAGTAGACCATGAGTCTGCCAGCTGCTCCACCCAGCTATGCTGAAGCTACAGCAGGAGATAAAGAAAGAGGGGCTGGAAACTTTAATTATGCCAGTCAGCCACCCCCAATGCCACCCCCAACCATGCCCATGCATCCCAGCTGGGCTTATGTGCATCCTGGCCCCAGTGAGTTACATTATAATTCAGAGTTTGGATGTAGATGCAAAAGGTTCTTTAAAGTGTAATGAAAATTTTTATTGCAGCAGGATTATCATAATGTGTGTATTAGAAGTTTTTAGATTTTATTAATAGTGCACAACCTCACAATGTCTGTTCTTTAAGGTCCAGGATATTCCAATGCTTATGCCACAGACATGTCATCACCCTTCTCCGATCCGAGCTCCAGCAGTAGCTTTGATGGCTTCAATGGGAGCAACTGGGAGGACAGGAATGTCCGTCGCATGTTCATCAGGAAGGTGAGAAAGTGTTCATTCTATTTTTTTCCAGTGCACAGTTTTTCCTTACTCCGAATATGCTTTGATGAGAGTTTTCAGTATAAATGCCATAGTTTCACATTTTGGTGTACCATGACAAAATACACATTAACATATATTCCTCTGTCAGGTCTTCTGTATCCTCATGGTTCAGCTCATGGTCACATTTAGTGTGGTGTCACTCTTTACATTTTGGTAGGTAGTACACATATCACAACTGAATACAATTTGTGCTTAGGTCGTTTAAGCTCATAAGCCTTCACAATCATCAACAACTCTCCTGTTCTTAACTTTTGCAGTGAGCCAGTCCGGAAGTTTGTACAGTACAATCGGGTCTTTTATCTCACCTCATAGTAAGTGACCTCTGTGCTGCATTACTTACTGAATTACTTCCTCCCTCCTTAAAAACTTTTGAGCAATTCTGACCAGTGTTGTGTTTTAACCTGCTTTGTTTTGTCCAGCATGACGTTTATGGGAACATACCTGATGCTTGTATGCAGCACAAATGCACGGTAATCTGACACTTCAGTCTTGAAATAGTTCTGTTTTTGAGTTCAACATATTGCAGCTTGAATAGTAGATGTGTAATTTCAACAGCAATTGTTTTTCATCACTCACACAGTGTATTGTTATTATGATTGTCTGACTGTGTTTGTGTATGTGTTTTATAAACAGACGAAGATACCCCACCAACATGATTCTTCTTGGCATATTTGTAAGTAATGCTACCTTATTGCCTCATTAATTCTCAGATTAAATTATAGGTTGTTCTTTTCACAATGTATTATTCATCTTAATAGAAAAAGAATCAGGGTAAATAATAGTTCTATATTTGCAGACTTTGGCAATGTCTTATATGGCTGGCATGCTCGCCAGGTAAGATGTTTTAAAAATAATTATATAGAGCGTTATTTCAAGTGAATAAAATGGTTAGGGAAGATATTGGTTGGAATTATTAAGATGCTGCAATTTATGTATATGTTATAGCTTTTGGATTAAAAAACGTTCAGTAAACATTTACTGTTCTTTTGACAATATGACAGTAATAAGTTGGCCATTTAAGGTCAGTCATAGTTTATCCATCGTATGTTAAGTTAGCCTTCTACTAACTAGCCTCCTTATACAATACATTGCTGACATGCACTACAAGTAACAATGTGTATACATATATTATGTATGTTTTTTTATTCTGGATCTATAACTTTTTCTATCTACAGCTACCATAATACCAAAGTGGTGATGATGTGTGTGGGCATCACAGCACTGGTGTGCCTGGCCATCACTCTCTTCTGTTTCCAGTCCCGGGTGAGTTCATCATTGTTTCAACCTTCTTCCAGATGTGATGTTTAGTATGTTTGCTGTAATATTGTGTTCTGTGATCCAGGTTGACTTCACTACCTGTCATGGATTACTTTTCTCCCTTATGATGGTGTTAATGATAACTGGCCTTCTGCTCTTCTTCACTGCACCATCTGGATATGTAAGCTGCTTGAAAATGTATGTATAATACATTGGGATCTTCTTTTGACACTAAAACCTCTGTATTTTTAGATACCCTGGATGCACACTGCTTATGCTGGATTTGGTGCTCTGGTTTTCACTCTGGTTAGTACTTTAATTCGCATACACACACAACAAGACTGAAGGTTTGTTTAGTTGTGTGCACACTATCTGGTCAAGCAAGAGAGCAGCAATGACCAGCTGCCAATGAAATGGCAAGTGTTGCAAACAAAAATCAGACGACTATTTAACATAAAAGTGAACAGAAAACGAGAACCTGTGAGTTTTTAAATATGCACAGGGTGACAAGCTTCAGTCTTGTACTGTGCAACTGGCATAACAAGTTATTACAAATTGACGCTTTGACAATTGTATTGTGGTCATGTTAATCTAATTTTCTTTCTGGTCCTTTAGTTTTTGGCATTCGATATGCAGCTGTTGATTGGCAACAGGCGATATTCTTTGAATCCAGAGGAACACGTGTTTGGAGCCATCTGCCTTTACATGGATGTGGTCTACATTTTCCTCTTTTTCCTTCAGCTCTTTGGAAGTCGTGAGTGAGGTGTTCACACAGCGCCCCCCTAAGGCCAGGCTCCAGTTTAGCCTTTATCCTCTATTACCCACCTACATGCACACACACACACCCCCTTCTCGGTTACTCAAGGTTTGGTGAGGAGCGAGCAGTCTTCCTTCATTCTGTGTGGCAGTTTGATGTGTGATGTTGTTTTTATGTCCTGGTCATGATTAGGCAGCTTTTTGCACACCTATATGTACCCTGGCTGCAGAAAAGACCATGCAATCAATCAGATATATACACATGCTGTTCAGGGTAGACAATCACTGAAAATGGCCAATGAGGAACGTGGTCATATTTGAACATCTTTTTCTGTCCTCGGTTAACGTGGTTTGGAACACCCTGAGTCATCTGCATAAAATAATGCTTAGAATTCCAGCACAGAATACAAAGTTAAATGTGTATTTGGGTGTGATGTAGTGGGAATATAGTGGCAGTATTTGTCAATGGTATTATCCCTTCGTTTGCACGTTGTATCGTTGAAATTAATCTTAGACCAGACAGGCAGCTCTTTGCTCGTAATTATTAAATGTATAAAAGTCCTAGGCTTTCAACCTGAGCAAAATAATGCAGTGAAATTATAGCTGAGCCAGACAGGTTCATATGTGAAAGTTTGTTTCCTTTGTGCAATAACCTGCTCTTTACTTGGAGGACAGCAGCTGTACCTACAGAAACTTGTTGAGGTCAGTAAGTATTTTGTTCCTCCATCGAATGCTGTTTGATAATGAGGTATTCTTGTTGTATGCACCGTTTTTATGGTTGCTTTACACATGCAGCCAGATCTGTGAAAATATGCTGTGTGCCAAATGCAACTCTGTCTTGTGACGAGTTTTTAAATGCGGCACTAAGTCCAGCAGGTCAGTCGTGAGGGCTGCAATACTGTATATGTCTTTAAATTGCCTGACTTGTTTGTGATGCTTGAGTGTTTTTGCTAATCTGACTCTTGATTGCTTTTAATTGATTTTTTATTTTTACTTATGAGTGATATGTTTTAGATACTGATTTATCAGGTGCTGACCTATTTGAAAAGACTGATAACATCAACATTGATTATATTCATGAAAGACAAAAGAAAGCGGGTGTCATGTACCTTATACATGGAAATGATTGTTCCATGCATATAGGGCTTTTCTATACAATACATCTGTAGTGTCCTAGCTTATAGGTATAGAAAGTATAAGAGTGTTTTATTGTTTTGGTAACTCACATCTGTATTGACATTCCTCTTTGCTTGCATTTTTGTGAAGTTTCTTTAAACTATACATTCTTCTAGATAGATACATGATTTATCCCGGTGGTGATTAAAACATACCAATATACTTTATTTCTTGATTTAATGTTAATAAAAGCATTGATGCCAGAACTGGCGGTTATATGCTCTTTGTTTTTAGGATGTGCAACATTTTAATTTTTGATGTTTGTTTTAAGGTTTAGTACACATTGAAAGCTCAGTTCTGTAAGAACACTTTTGAAAGCTTTTTTTAAAGGGAGAATTGAAATATTGAGTAAGGTGATATTTCTGTGTATTTTTTGTGTGGTTAATAACTATTAAGCATATTAAGTGTGAGTGATTTGTGTATGGATCACCCTATGCCTTTCCTCTATCTGTGCACTTATGTGTTGACAACATTAATACGTTTAACCTATAAATACTGCATGATCTGTGGTACAGACACTTATTGTAATGTCACTGACTGTGTGCTAACCAAAAACTGAAAACATTCCCTCTTGTTCCTGTTAAAAACTGATGATAAAAGGTGACCAGTGGGTAACAACAAGATATTGTGATTTGAAACCACATCAGTTCTTTAGTAAAATAAAAGGAAGAGTGAATCAAAACACGAGTGCCTGTTTTATTTCTGAGTGGATCTACAATTCTAGCCAATGAAGGGATATTCATAATAATGTAAATAACGTAAAATTAACATACATATATAGTATATTTATTATATCTATATCTCAGAGTCTATATATTCTATTTATATATAAATTAGTCTAAATAAGTGGAAAAAATAAAGCAAAAAAGCAAATCGTATGTCTGGCTTGGTCACATGACCACCATGGCTGACGTCATTGCATAACCACAGAAATATGGCGCTGCGCTCTTACTGTCGACAGCTTGCTACACAGGCAGCTCGAATAAAGCGTTGTGTAAGTGACTGCACGACAAATGTATCCCATTACAGTTTATCGTTTGCAAGAATCAAAACGCTGCGTCAGCCTACTAGCTTGTTTATGCAGTCGAGCCGCTGTCATAGCAGCTGGCGCAGAAGGTCATGGCATCTTCCTGTATCTACATACATCAATGAGAAGCGTCACACATCAGCCGGTTTCAGCAAATGGGCTCTTCCATTGTGGGGTGCAATAGGTGAGCGTTGCATTTGTTGGCTTTTCTGCGTTGATTTGTGTCTGAATCATAAATATTGGTATTTGCAACTGAGACAGTTCCCTTGTCATATTATGACATATTCACAATGTGTAAATCTAACTGTGAGATTTGCATCAGCATTTTCGCTTTTTGGGACCTCAGATGAGCGGACTGAGGAACAAAAACTTGAGGATGAGCTAATTCTGCTCCTGAAGAAAGCAAAGGTATACTGTAATATTGAGTTATTTTTATGGCATAAATCACGAAGTCTAAAAGTTTATTTAAACAAATCAAACACACTGTGACATGGACCATGTTAACTCCTTTCAATATAAGGTTGTATTACTTGAAACACACAAGATGGTCTTTGCAAGGTTCCTAAATCATGCTGATAACATGGATCATTGGGTACAAACATTGCCAACTTAATAAACAGAAGGACCTCTGTACTCCACTGTGTATATTCTGAAGAATTTATATTATTTGTTAGGTCTGCAGTAAAATGTGTCAATTTTTTTAGTTAAATTTTGTTGTTGACTTGTATTTCCTGAATCTTTTCCGTTGACTCTCCTCACAGTACAGCATGATGACTGGGGAATTGGACGCAGCCAATATTTTCCTGCACAAAGCTGTTCGACTGGCCCATCAGATGCACAATAATGATGCCATCATATACACATACAGCCTGGTGCATTTTACTTGAGTTCTCCTTGTCAAATAAATAATAACATCTATTATCAATATAATTCAGGGCTATGCAGAAAACTATAAACTTAATGTCCCCTCTTCACAGATGGCGAACCTTGCTTTTGTTCAGGGTCAGCTGGATAATGTGAGTGAGGATGAGGCTGTACCTCACTCTGTTCTGTTCCATTGACTCTACCTCAGTGTGTACATCTGGTGTAAACGTGAACGTTTGACTCTTAATGTTGTCTTGTTGCAGGCTGAGAAGCTTTTCAAAGCAGCCATGAGTTTCATGCTGTCAGGTGGCACTCCACAGGTAATAAGACACAAATGGTAGAATTATAAGTAAAAAAAACCATTAATTTTCCCATTTAGGAACAGAGTCATGAGGGAATCTTGTTAAGGTCTTACATGAAAAGTGTTTTTTAAAAGATGATCTTACAATCTTTTTTAATAAACTCTTTCTCTGAAAAGGATGATAATGCAGTGATTGAAATGTCGCTGAAGCTGGCCAGCATATATGCCACTCAAAACAAGTGAGTTCTGGTCTTTCACTGACACCATGATATAGGGGAAGAAAACCCTCAAGTTAGTTGACCTTTTAACCTCTTCTCTGTTCAGTAACTCATACTTGTACTTCCAGGAACGAGCTGGCAGAGCATGGCTTCCAGTTCTGCACAGAGTCTTTAGAGGCCAAGATTGAGAAACAGAAGGACCTTCCACCAGAAAGTCTTTCAGGTATAACAGCAAACCTAAAACAATACTTTGTCCACACTTGTTTCTTAGCTGATACTGAATGTTTGTGTCTTTTCTAGATGAAGAGCGTAAAGACACCAGGCTGCTGCTGGGTCTCAGTCTGGACGCAAGAGCGCGTTATTTGGCAGCCAATCATCGTTTCACGGGTGCCGTCAGAGATTACCGACATGCCCTGAAGATCTGCCAGGAGGAGCAAGGAGAGTCCCACCCACAGGTAATGGGCTTCGTTTTTCTTTGTAGAACAACACTGAGGTCTGAGTATAAATGTACTGAAACATGAACTGTTGTCACAAGTATTCATCGATTGACAAATGTCTGAGGACAATTAAAGGTCTGTTGATGTTCTGTGTGTCAAACAGGTCAAATAAATAATCTCCTTACCATACTTGGTTCCACTGGAAAAGTGTGGCACTAACAATGACAAGATCCTGGGTTCAGTTCCTAGGGAACACTCAAAAATAAAACTGTAGGACTTTCAAATATCAGACTTTCACCACATGATCATCATGGCCAAAATGAATTTACAATATTTAAAATATTTGTTGAAATCGAATGATATCAGTTAACACATGAATGATATCAGTTAAGTAAATAAATCTTTATTTTTGTTTGTGTTTGTCTTTTTTTGGCCAGTGAATCAAACTCAAAATACAAGTGTATGGAGGCAGAGAGAAAGAGTTTATAACCATTGTGGCTTTTAAGGCAAAATGTTAAACGGGTGCAATACCACCACCACCAGTAATGTTGTGTCCACCAGATGCTGGTGCTGAATTATGATTTTATCATTTGTTTAGCGTTTACACAATATCAATAATTATGGTTAATAATGTCATGGTTATTGTCAATACAGGTGTATTGCGACACTTCTGCTTTGAAGATGCTTGGGGAAGAAGTTTGCAAGAAGTTTGCATTTGCAAAATGCATAAATGCTAAAGTTTTGTAATCGGTTTTAGACCCTGGTTCTGATGAGTGATCTGGCAACCGTTCTGGACCTGCAGGGGAAACATGATGAGGCACTGGCTCATGTGAAGAGGGCTGTTGAGCTCGGGCAAGAGGCCGGTCACCCGGATCAGCATGTGCTGTTAGGAAACATGGCAGGAATTCTGATGCACAAAGGTTTAACTGCTCCCTTTATTTACAATAATGTCCAGTTGAAGCTTTTTTCTTTACAAAGGAAATAACCAATATTTCTGTTTCAACAGAGATGTCTGCACATTTGGGTATTGTTAATAAACAGATATAGAGTCATACTTGATTTTTTGTTTTTTGGTTAATCAGGGGAGTTTGAGGAGTCTGGAAGGCTGTACCAGGAAGCTCTGACTCTAGCACATGCTGCAGGAGATGGAGAAGCCATCGAACAGCTTCAAGAGGGGCTGAAGGAGCTGGCCAACAGGAAAGATGGAAAATTGGAGAACAACACTGAGGAACAGAAGCACAAGGACTGATCCAAGCAATGCGTGTCTGGAAGTATGACATATTTACTTTTGAAATCAACAGATTTGTCCTTTTTGTGGAACGACTGCATCCATAGCAGGACCATACGAAAGATCCAACCATAAAAACCTGTACTTTTCACTGGTTGCCATGTCACATGTATTTCACCTTCATTCAACAGTGCACAATATACCATGTCTGACATCTTTCTTTATATCTCACCACTTTTGTAGTTTTGTAGTGGCGTAAATGGTTCCTCTGTAAAACAGAATCAGGGCAGATAATATAGACTGATGACTGAGTGATAATGTCAGAAATTCTGTACGTCAGGGAAACTCATCATTGGTCTGTTGTGCAATAGAACGTTTTCTCATGAAAAATGTAACAGTCTTATTTAAAGCTAGCTTGTGTTATGTATTTGATGTGAGAAATGATTTGATAAACTTATGAAGAAAGATTTGTGTGGTTGCATTGGTCCATATAACAAAGAAAGCAAATGGCAGTGAAAATATTAAGTAAGGTTCCCACTTGGTAAACCTGGAAATATAGGTGAATTTATAAACTGTGAATTCAAAGTATATTTTTCCTGGTTATATGCAGCTTTAAAATTATTCGGATGCTAAAACCTGCATTTTGAATCCATTATCTTTAAATGTTTTTTTTATCTTATCCAGTGATTAGGAAGGAAAAGTAATGGAAATCCATTGGTTGAAGGGGTTAGTAACCTTAGTTAAGAAGGAACTTTTCACTCATGGTTATCAGTTGTTCTGTAAGGTTATCTTTGGCAATGTCCTGTAGATGTCAGTATGAATTTAAATATCAGAAATATAACGTTGTGACTCAAAAGATCAGTCACATGTTAAATGGGCCGTTCAAAATTGTTCATATCAAGATGCGACTATTTTTACCCCCTCCCTTGAAAAATGAACGCATTCAGCGATGCACATCAGTTTTAATGACATCTTGCAGATGTTTGCGCAGAACCAAAATACAATGCAATGATCTGGAACAAATGTTTGTGCAGATGCAACTAAGCTCTTTATCTGACATCATCGTGTAAGGTATTGTGTTCAAAATGTGAAAGTCTTTCTGGAAGCTTTCTAGAAGTTTCTCTACTGTTTTTAGTTTGTAGATTTAAATGAAAATGAGATTAACTTAGTTACTTAATAACTGGCCTTGGATCCTTTGCACTCTTTAAACAATTACTCAAGTGTTGCTCATATTCTGTGAAGATGCTCCTTTTCTTAATAAAAGAGTTAAATATTCTCTCATTCTACTGGAGAGAGACCCAAAAGATTTAATCAACAGCTCTCTTCTGTTTTGTCTTCATCAGCATCATTGAGAAATGTTTTGAAAAAGTGCTTCTAGAAGAGCTGTGTCATCATGTTCTCCAATCCAGTAGACCGAATCCAGACATGATATTTTAAACCCGTAATTATTAATAGTGGGAACGGCAAGTGCTGCTCTAATAAAGGACGAGAGCTGCACTGGTGCTCTGAGTGTGGTCTTGCATACGTGTGGGTGGTAAGAGGCCTGGAGGGAATATGAGGTTGAGATGAACGTGGCTCAAGTAGTAATTAAGAATCTCATAGACTGTGGTTTATCAGATAAAGCCAGCTCATGTTTTCATACCAATTTAATATCAGCCTTAGGGGCTGTAAGGTGGGACAAACGTTTTTGTTGGCATGTTGTAAGCAGCGGTTTTAGACACAAATAAATATACCCAAGTTTAATCAACATTTTTTGGTTCATTTTTCATTCAAAATTAAACAAAACTGAGACTAGTAACTATATTAGGATCTGTAAAATTCTTCATGCAAAGATCAATGGCTGATGCAAATATATTTATCAATCATTTGGAGCATTTGTTTGCGACTAAAATAACTATCTGTCCTCCCTGTGCCGAGCACTCATGTAAATAATTGCCTGTTTACTTTGAGCTTGCCTCTAAATATCTCCAAGTTGTGATTCACCTTTACTGTCTACAAGTACTTCACAGCTTGTTAGTATGTTATTAACGCATGACACACGTTTATTAATTTGCTGGTAAGGGGTATTATTATGCGTTACTCAACTCTCTGAAATACATTCTGATTGACGTTCCTCCTGGAAAATGTTTTGGAACGTAGTGTCCGTTTTTTTATCTGGTCTTAACTGGTTTATAGCTGGTCCAAGCTACCAACATGTTCCAAAAACCAGTTTGACCACCTTACGAAGTGTATTAAGTGGTATTTTCTTGCGTCAGAGTCCTGATCACCCTGTTCGGATTTATTGCGCAAAAATGACCAGCTGACTATGCGTTTGTCCTTGAATTACTGAACCGAATTACTGAACTAGTCATAATTGAGGCCGTTTTAATATGTTATTGCATCTTTGTAGCCCATTACACAAAATACTGGTTTATATATTGCACTCTTGAGTTCCTGGCTCATCTCTCTACACACTTAGTTTTAAACGCAAGCTACCAGGTGCCCAGAACCATGCAAGCTATTTCAATAAAGTCTTGTAACAATAATGTCTCCTAGTAGCTTATTGAACATTTACACTGCTCAGAAGCTTCAGGCAAAAAATCCAGCTGAAGTAGTAAAGCTCACAGGTCATTTTCCCAATGGCTCCTCTGGTTCTGTTTGAACTGAAGTATTGGATTTGAGCTATTTGTTTTCCTTTATGAGATGTGTATTATGAACAATATGAAGACAGGGTTAAGTTTCAGAAAAGATTTACTGCTTCTGTCATATTTAGGCTTTTTCTCTCAAGGAAAAAAAAAAACACATTCCAGATTTGCATGAATCCATAAGATGTTACTTAATTTAATCTTTCATCTGTGCACATTTTAAGATGCATAAATTAACCTATAACATTCTACTGTTAATTATTCTGTCTTTTGTCTTATGAGATGAATCAGGTTTGTTTCTCATTTTTTGTTTTAAATAAATTAATTATTATACCTAATATAATTATACCGTCAGCCTGTTTCCCAGAAATGTTTTATTTGTTCCATCCATCAAAGACAAAAGCCTTTATTTATGCTGAAACAGCCTTTTATTGTCTTGATATTTGTTAGGCAGGTTTGCATAACACTGCTCTGTCCGTAATTATTAACAACACTGACACACAGATTATTGTTCCCACAGTACACCTGCAAGAGGCCATCTTTCCTTCAGCTTTCTCTCATCAATATTCTGCACATATGTAAAGCCTAATTTGATGCTTCTAAAGATAATTACATATTATCATCTGCTTTCACAGGATTATTCTGTGTTGAAAAATAAGTGCTTGTGTATTCGTCACAAAAGACACCTGAAAGTTATCATGTTATTGCCATAGTGACGTGATCAAAAAACAGTCTTCACGCTAAACAAACTGTTATGTTTCCTTAACTGTGTTTTCCTTTGTGCTGACTTGCCATGTTTTATTGATATTCGCAGAACAAGTTCATTTTGAAAGGGCATGGCTGCAGAGCACTGATAACTCAGGCTAGTATTGACCCCTGACATTTTTTGACTAAAGTTCAGAAAATTGACCTTTTTAGTTAAAAGCTATCTGCTTGTGCAGAGCTTCTTATGCATTTTCTTGTTAGCATGGCCAATTAGTTACCAGAATATACAATAGATCAGGGGTGGAGTGCACACCTGTAGTTTATAGACCCTGGGGAACTTCAATTGGGAATTTGTAAAGGCTTTGGCAATGTGTCATTAACAAACTATGCAAGAAATGGGTTAAGAGCTGTTCACCTTGGACATGTAAAGCTTTTTAGACAATATATTATACAATGTATTATATAACATATGAATTGTGTTACATATGCGTTGTATAATGTATACTTTGCTGATGCAGTCAAAGTAAGTGTTTGTTAAAGTGCTTCATATCAATTTTTATTTGTTACTGTGTGAATTCATTGTTTTGCTAATATGGTTAAATATTGTCATTAAGATCCAAATATACAAAGTAGAGGGGCCACTACAATAAAATATCAGAAACACACCAAGGGTATTGCACAATTAATAACAATTCGAACATTTCTCAATCCCATACTCACATGAACACAGAGATACACAATGGAGTGTTCGTTTGTGGGTTAATATTTGTGCTGTTCGTCTGTAATGTGACTGCTAAGCTTTTCACTTTTCCCCAGGGATTTAAAAGCTGACCAATTAATCACACGCACACACACACCGGGCACCACGTCTGGTATATAAAGTGAGTCTTGAGCGTCCTTTGAGAACACAAATAGCTCATTTATGAGAGGGCACGTAAAGTTTTCCTGACAACACCTCCTTCTACATCTGACTGACAACTTATTGCTGGTTGACTTTCAGTAACTACATCATTCTTTTGGTTACATTAACAGAGCACATACAAACAGCATTATAAAACTGGACACGTTTTGCATACTCAGTGACAGGTGAGTTATGTGTTTTTTTCCTTTCTGCTGAGACTTGCTGTGGACCATTGAAATTGTTCATCATCTTTCCTTATTACAGATGGAGTGACCATGGTAGTTTTTGTGGATACATTTGGTCTTTTTAATGTAGTGTCAGATGGCTGAAACTCAACCTTTGTATCAGTTTTAACAGGTGGTTTCTTTAACTTGTAAATTCTACTCATAGTCAATATTTGACTCTAAAGTTGACGATCCATGCAGTCCATGCAATTGCTGGAGCTCATTCAACCATGAAAATGATCTCTTATAGCGAACGGTGGATCTACGAGACAGGTGATAAGATCTAATGCTCACCCCGCAATGTCACACACCTCATCTACTCAGTTATTCTGTCGACTAGCTGTTCACATTGTCAGTCCGCTATGTGCATTAAAATGCAGCGCTGATCGCTTCAGTCATTATAATGGGAGCGGTCTAGTTTTGTCGCGTCGCTTGCTTTGTAGACGGGTTGTCGTGAATCCAAAACCGCTGCATGCCGCATATCCACATTTCCTGCGCGACTTTGAAGTTGACTGAATTTGATTTTTCACACCAACCCTTTTCTTTCGGATGAAATAAGTTGATCTTCGATTTGTACCACAGACATACTCGTTGACTCAGTTCTACGATTAATGTAAGATTTTAACACTGTCTGGAAGAAAGCTGCACCGTGCGTTTGGTAACGCATTTGACGGTAAATACTAACGTTGGGCAAACAGACGGCTACTCCGTGCCCGGCGACTGTTGTGTGTTAGTGTTTTGCGCATCTATTTTGTTTCATGTTTTTGAAGTGCTATTTCATTTAAATCTATGTAATGGACATGATAAAAAAAAGCGTAAGTGCGATTGCGTTGTGAGACACAGTCAAAATACCATAGATGCAAAAATATTGTTAAAGCATAATAAATGAAGAATGGGCTATTTGTAATACAGATGCAGTATCTTTGTATCATTTCGTATTTATTTAAAATATTTTATTGAATGCATTTATTAGATGAAAGTGGCACTCGTTTTATCGAAACTATGGCAACCGTGGTGTTTTTATTTTTTTTTAATGGAGCGACCACCAGCATGTAGTCTGTCGTTATTGTCTCTTACAAGCTACCTAATGACAGACAATCAGATTAGCACATATTTTTTGTAAGTGCACACAGAGCCACATACATTACAATGACATTAAACAGCGCCACATTAGTAAAACAGTGGAAAAACATGGTTCTCCTGACATCAGAAATAGATTGTTATTAGGTTAGCATACTAAATAGGCAATATGAATGCACTGTGTGTTTCCAGATCATTGATTTGAGTTTATTATGACTTAGCAGTTTGTTCAGTTTCCATCAACACGCAGAATTGCTGTTTGACATTCTGAACGAGTTGTCAGGCGTGTTTGTTTGGAACATCTCCATTTTTAAATGAGACCTTAACAACAAATATTTGTCGCTGTAAAAATAACTTCCCAACACCCTGCACCCCTCTCCCTGCCTGATCCCATCACAGCTGTTGCCTCTGAAAAAAATGTTTTGGCAGAGTTATGGATGTACCCAAAGCAACAATTATCTTAACAGTCACGGTCATTATTAACCCATCAGTTGCTTGTCCTGTTAAATGTAATTGTTTTACATAATTTACAGATCCAGTTTCTTTTTATCATGTAATGTTTATGAGGAAATTGAAACATTAGAAACATTAAACAGGAAAAGACAACTGCTGGTCGCCAAATTGCATTCAGAGCAATGCAGCTGTGAATTTACGTCATCGCAGGAATGACACGTATGATTGCAATGATGCATTATATCATAATGTACAAGATGTTATTTTTTTTAACCAGGCACGTACAGTTACAACTAGGTAGTGTATAACCTCAGGTAGCGATAAAGATACGAGTCAGATTTCCTAGAACAAAAACTGGCATATTATCAGCATCATATTATCAAAAACTGATAATTTCATGTTTCATGATGTTGTCTTTATGTCACCAAGACACAAAGAAGGTCCAGTAGTCGCCCAAGGTCATAAGCTGGATAAAACATATCTTCTGATAGACCAAGCATCCATACTTAAAACTGATGTTTTTTCTAATGTTTTTATATTGTTTTAGCCACTTACTCAGTCAGTAAAATACTGTGATTGGTTAAAGGGTGTAATGTAACATTTTGAACCTTAGGATAAGGTATATCAGTATATTTACATCTCTTCCCCTGTGCTGTTCAATACAGCGCTTTTCTTTCATTGTCAAAATTGGTAAATAGAATCTTTGGTCAATACATATGCAAATCATAGTCATGGCTTTTGTGCACATTTACATGTATGCAGACATATATCAGGCATGAAAGAGTCTACTGATGTGTTTATCTTTGTCTATTTTTAAAAGATTAAGGTTTAGGCCACAGAAGAGCCGTATTGTTGAGTCATGTCCCCTTGGTCACATGTTTGTCAGAGGGCTAAAGGAGGAAACCTAATCGAGGGGGGAGGGACGGCTATCAGTGGGTGCCTCAAGGTTGGAAGTGAACAGTGTGTGTGAGACAGATAGAGAGAGAGAGAGAGAGAGGTTTGGGTAAAAGGGTGCCGTGCTTCTGCTGTCAGAACTGCTATTCTGTTCTCCAATCACTGTCTTTTTTCACCTCCAGTTCCTCCTCCTGCTCTGTCTTTCTCTGTCTTTTGGTGGCTGTCTGGCTTCAGTGGGTCTTAGCCATTGCACTACAATGACTGCTGTAGCTGTAGTCTCCCTGCTGTAAGCATTCTGAGGTAAGTCCTTCTGTGTTTCAATGTATTCCTGTGTAGCAAATCTGTTGCTGTCCTCCTTTAAGCTCTGATTGCTCTTCCTGTCAGTTTGATTATTATTTTATTTAAGTGTTAATAATTGCATGTATTTGGTTTTATGTCTTTTCTGCTGGAGTTTGATACCACAGGTTTATTTTGAATGGAAATGTATGGGAATTTTGTGGTGAATGGAGAGGCACATAACAGAAAAGCAAAGAATCTTTATTTTGACATGTAACTGCAGCCCTTCCTGTCTAACAAAATGTTTCCTGTTGGACTTACAGAGATTTTTCTAACTATCAGGGAGAACAATAATATGCTTAGAAATATTCTCGAATAACATTAATGTGATGCCTGCTGTTGTTGAAATCACTGGGCTGTGAGTTTCTGGAATGTGAGTGTCTCTCCAGACCTCCATTCACTGTGTATTCAGTCCAGTGATGATGAGAGGTCTAAAGTTACGCATGATATCAAAGCAACAATGACTCAGAATAAGACCGTCTGATGACTCAGTGATTCTTCTAATGGACTAGAATTCCACAGGTTTATTCTGACAAACAGTAACTTATTTTAAACCTTTCTTGTTTACTAGAACACATAATCACTCTGGTCATTTGCACTTGCCAAAATTAGAGCTAAAAGCTTAAGCCTGTCATAAGAATGTCATATTTAAATGGCTTTGATTATCTAATTTCACCAAAATAAACAAAAGCACAGCAACAAATCTCCAGAAAACTCCACAGATTTTAAATGTTTGTCATTCATAAAGTTTGACTGTGCGTTCAGCCACCAATAAAAGCATCCAGTAAACACATTTTACCCTGTTTAATTTGCCTCCGCAATCAAAACAACAATAAATACATACAAATACAAAAGATTCATACAAATACAAAAAATGCCAGACACTTAGTCTGCCTAGTCCACAGGCAGTTGCTGTACGATGTAAAACTGGCACTGTAGGCTTTATAAAATGAAAAATCAATATTTATATAAAATAGGTCTGTCTTCTAGCTTTTATCACAGCATTAAGCTGAATGAAAATATCTGAATGATAAGTCTCTCAGACACTCTGTTCATAGTCTCTGTGAAGCGTCTCTGCAGAATCATTGTCCTCAGTCACCTTTAGGTCCCAACATACATCATAAGCACAATAGCTCAGCACACAGAGGTCATAATGGTACATTTCAACACCGAGCTCATACTCAGCACGTTATTTAAAAACCTGCAGTTTACGCTGATAAATAAATCAAGTTTTTTCACTACACGAAATCATTTTCACAGCAATGCTTTGAAGACACTGTATGTCCTAATAAGCATGGAAACAGTGCCCACGGACTCCAGCTATTATAACTACTCAGCCTTGAAAATAATGTTCTCTGTTTAAGCAAGTACATGCTTCACCAACGTCACACTTAACCTTTGAATGGAGGGTGCCATACAGGAAACTGAAAAAAAAGGTCAAAAAGAGGAAGTTGATATGCCAAGTGAGCAGAAACATGCCAAATACAGTAGCAACATTCTTAGTTACTCCATATTTTGGCATTTGCAGGTGTAAATTATTCACGTTTAAATGAACTGCCTCTGTTTAAGAAAGGTTTTGTATTCCAATTTTCTTCTCTTATTCTTTCAAATTTCCAAGCAGGTTTTAAAATGTTAATTATTAATGGTTATTTTTGACTATATAAGCAGAATACAATAAAAAAAGCATGCATTAACATTGAAAAAAGATAGATGCTTTACTTGGCAAAGACTAGAAAACTGTTTATAATAGATGTTCATGATGGATTTTCTCTGTGGTTTTGGTGTTTGTCCATTGAGAGATGAAACGTTCCAGCTGTTCTGTAAGTTCATGTGAGACGTAACTGTAGCCGTGATATTGCATACAAGCTTTGACCTTGTTACTGATGCTTGGACAGATTTGCAGTAGACTGTCTGAACATCCTACTAATGCAGCACACAAACAGCAAGCCAGATATGCAGCAAAAAAAGCCCATTTTCAGTCTCCTTTAAACTCTCATTAGGTTCCAGAGAAATAAGTGATATCTGTTATGGAACATAAATTATAACAATTTATTTTTTTCCCCTTGAGAATCTATTTTTAAACTTATAATTTTGGGAATGTTTATACTGATGTACCAGTTGTTTATCTGACAATGAATAATTTTGTGGCTGTTTATTCTTGTTATGTAAATTGAAAATACCCCAGTCTTGTGGGTCCTTCAAAGCAGATCCTTGAACTACTTAAAGTGCTTTCAGTAATATGTATTTACCTCTATTTACAGAATGTATCTTTTATGTTTGTTACTCTTTAACTATATGGATCTTTACTTAAGGGCTTTAATGGGCTTGAAGGTCCATTAATGAACAGGCTTTAACAGACATTTAAGCTGAATAAGCTGTAATAAGTGCTACATTTGAATGGAAACTTTAAAAAACAGATACTGAGAGTGGAAAGGTCATGTCTAACGTTTCTCAATGATACTAATGATATCATGTGGATTGATCTATGCTGAACTTTTAACCAAGCAGATATTTTCTCCATCAATGTGTCACATCAGGTTATGCTGCCCGAAAGTTCCCAGTTGAGTCTGAGTGTTAGAGAAAAGGGCTAAAGCCAGCGCACATTACAGTACAACCTACAAACCTTACCATAAGCAATGAGTGACCCTCAGGACAACAGTGATGTCACTTCTGCGTCAGGCTTGACTAGACATTTGGTAAGTAATCTTTAACTTGTTCACTGAATGTTTGTTCACTTTTTAATTTCTTAGGCTATAAAGATCATTAAGCTGGAATATGTTTGCCTATACATCAGAGGTCAGCTTCATCAGTATTCACCCATCATTAACTTGGGTTCGAGTCCCAGGGATGTAAATGGGATAAAATGTATACCTTGAACACAATGTAAGTAAGACCTTGGACAAGAAGGTCCGACAAATGCATAAATGTAGATGTAGAGTTTGTAATGTAAATGTAGAAAAGTGAGGTCTTCTGCTGGTCTCGTTCCTGGGTTCTGTGTTGGCTTGGTTCCTGATTCTCATTTCTCATGGCTGGCAGGATCTCTCCCTCTCTGATTATAGTCCAGCCCTTGATTACAAGAGCTGAGATGTTTTTAAAGGGAATTGAGGGGGATCTGTGACTTTGGGTCTCAGGCTGTGTTCTCTTTGGCACTAAGGAACTCTGTGGCATAAATAGCTGGCCAAGTGCTATCTAAGGTGAGGGCACTGGTTTGGTTTATTTTCAGCTGGGGGTGATGGTTGTGTGAGAGTGCATGAGTTTGAATGATTGTGTGGTATATGTGTGTAGGCACATAATTAAGTTCCTCTCTTCTGTTGATTTAACATGGCTCTTGGCTTATGGATTGGTCCAATCATTCTGAGAAGCAAATTCCAAATTCTAATTAGCCGGAATAAGGTACAAAACAGTTTGAGTAACCATGGAGACAGAGCCACCTAACGTGCCATACCAAGAAATCAATTTACTCCTGAATAAATTGTTGCACCATTATGCAGCGGTGATGAAGTCACACTGTGCAGATGGTGGCTTGGTGTTTAAACATGTCTCTGGGAAATGGTAACATTTCAATTAGCTGTCATCAGGGTGGTTCTCTTTAAAGAGCCAGACAGCTACATTGTTTGTGTCAAAATTTCCAGTGGACAACATGCAGTTTACACTGAGACTGATTTCTGAACTGGTTTATGCCGGGAAACAATTTAAATAGTTCCAAGGAATAACATTGAATAACATGCCTGTGCATGGCCTGTGTCCATTGCCTAAAGCAGCCCTTAGGTTTGATTTTCAAGCACCTGGGCCTGGGTATTTCCTGTCTGGCTTGGTTGTACTTATGTAAGGTCTTGACAAACCATGTTGTCTAAATATACTCCATCTGAAGATATAACAAACTCTGTAATGTATAAACTGTATAACATGTTCATTTTAGCCAGTTTTGGTATGATGCAAGTTCCTTGTGAAGTTGTTTCCCTCTTAATTCCTACTGTTACTGCCATAATTTGACTAATAATTTGGTTTTCAGATGTTATAAATGTGATGTCACATTTAGTCAAACAAAATATCACTAACAGTTATTTTCCAATTTCTCCTTAAATAATGGTCTGGACTTCTGATGAATATTATGTAATCTGGTTATGGAACCAGACAGAAGTCTTATTATAACTCAAAATGTTTATATCATCAATGAGCAAAAAAGCCACAGTTGAGTCACATTCAGTTAGTTAGATAAATAAGTGAGCAAAATCCCCTAAACTATGTTTAGGAAAGGTTTCAGTTCATACATCCTACATTAAGTTGTCACAGGAAATAGCGCTGGAAAAAATGTTTGTTGAAAGTGGGTGGAGTGGAACATTCTGGAACGTAACATCAGTACCTGACTGCATGATGTTCGCTGATGATGCGGAAGATCTGGGTTTTTGTGATGAGATAAAAGAGCTTAAACAAAAGTCACAGCATATTTTTCAGTAAAGTAATTTTCTGTCCTGTAAAGTGATCATGTAATTCTGCAGTGTCTCCTCTCCTTTAGCTTGTGCTTTGTTCTCGATATTAAAACGCTGCTCAGATCTCACAGAGGCAGTGAGAATTTGTGGGAAAATGTAAGTCAATATGTGTCTCTCACTGTTTGGATGAAGGGAGGAAGGTGGAGACGAGAGAAGCGTCGCATTTCAGCTTTTAAAAAACGAACAACACAGTTGTTCAAACACAGTTCAGAGGATTCAGTGTTCAGGAACACAATACTTCACTGAATCATATTAAACAGATCAGAATCAGGTGCATAAGGTCAAATCTTTGTGTCATACTTGTTTTATATGTTTATGTGCATAAACATTTACACAGAGTCAGAAACAAGCTGTTTCCTGACTGTAAGCAAATACTTAAAAGTACTTTAAGGTGTATGTGTGTTAAGTTTTTACTAACACCTAGTGGTTTGGATGCAGCATTAAGCACAGATAAAAGTTTGTGGTTTTTGATGTCTTTGTAGAAATATGCTTTTCATATATCAGCCATGATTCATTTATTCAGTGAGTAAAAGTGTCTTAATGTGGTTACTGTGGTAAAGTGCACAGAATTTAGTTAGTCTTGTGATCTCAGTCTGTCAGCCCCCATGAATCAGCCCGCTCTATGTAAAACAATATCACTTTTAATGGGCCACTAATATGACTGGAATTGTCAGTATATGTGAGCGTGCATCATTTTAAAAATATTTTTTAAAGTACTTTTTATTTCTCAATTTGTAACATTTTTAAATGAGAAAAAAAATTACATGTTGTTTGTGCATTTTGTTTATGAATCATTTGGTCTTAAATGACTGTTTTCTATGTAAATAAGAAGGCGATACGTGTGAAGATGTGACTGTAGATTTGACGGATGATGTCAGAGACTGGGGGTGTAAATGCATCACAGATTCTAGAGGTGTAGATATAACGCATCTGCTTTTGACTCTTGATAGGAAAACATGCTGTGCTTTTCCTACATGAGGTTTACCTGGTATGTGGTTGCCATGGTTACACACTGCAGCTACCTTTCTGTGTTGATAGTCTGCACTATGATTCCCCGTTCATTCAAATTAAAGTGTTATTTGTCTCCCTGACAAGAATGTTGGCTTTCACATCACAAACCCACCTTCGGTCGTGATCGACCTGATAAACAGCCTGTAGGTGTGCTGACTCACTCTCTGTGGCACAGTTGGGACGAGTTACAGGATGCGGTGGCTTGACTGAGCATATGCATGCACGAGTCTGGTATCTGTGGGCATGTTTATCCTGAGAGGGGCCCCCGTGTGTTTATCCTCAGGATAACATACCACAGATGGCAGGAGGGAAAACACAGAAAGCGAGAACGGGTGGGTGAGAGAGAGCAGAAGAAAGCTCGCCCTTAGACGTATCGTTCATATGCTCAACAGCAGGTGCTCAGCTAGAGCAGGAACCTGTGAAGACACAGTTTAAAATCTGCCGTCTTGTGTTGTGGTCACAGGATGTTCTGACATTCTCTCAATGTTGATTGGCT
>JAZGTK010004963.1:972-23314 GCA_036877625.1 Ambastaia sidthimunki
TCTCACTTCTGTCTAGGTCATCATCTTGCTTGAAATTTGATCCTTGGTGCCAAAAAATTGGCATCTTGTTTTAAAATGTTCTCAGTAATGATAGCTCAGAGTTCTGAGAGAACCGATAAACTCAGAGTTGGTTTTGCCTCTTACTGTAAAAGTCATCTGTGATTGAATCTAAACAACAGGTTGTAGCACCTCCAGCCCCATATTGGTCTCCTAATGGGAACACTTGTTGTAGATAGAGGAAACTTTTCTGTAGTGACTTGCTTTTCTTTCCAGATCTGCTCCATCTTCTCAGTTCTCCCTCGTCTGTTAGGGAGATACCAGCCGCCTTGGCCTGCATTGGTCCTGTTCTGACCCAGACAGTCATCTTGCCCTGTAAGACCAGCAAAAACAACCAGTTAAACTATGTGCGATGGATTTGGCAGATAGACACTCTTAGTGTATTCGTGCTAACCCAGACCGCTCTCCCATATGGACATGTTTTAAACAGAAGGGAGAGAGAACAGTGTGTGACTGAGCAAAAAGAGTTTGGAACTGATTAAACTGTGTACAATGGCCAAGTCTCTTTATCTGTTTTATCAAGCATTCATTTTTCAATATTACCTATTACGGTAGTTCTCGATTACTAGAATGCACTGCCTACAGTGTGTGATTCATAAAAAGCATGGTTTATGGTTCTGGGCTCCAGTACAATTTATGAAGGTACCATCTGTATTGCTTTACACTTGCTTTAGTACTTACAGAATTACTTAATTATTTCATTTAATACTAGTACATTTTTATCCATTTATATTTCAAACAGGAAAATTATGGTAAAACATCTGGAAACACAAACTATTAAGAAAAAGCATCACATTTTGAGACACGTTCTTTGTAAATGATTACAAAGTACATATTTCACTGGTCAGTATGATGGAAATATAAAACAGGTCCTATTTTGTCTTTAAAAGAAATCTGAATTACAAAGACCAAAAATATTTTTTCCCAAACTACAGTGTTTTTTATTTTCTTCGCTCTCCAGATGAATTTAAATAAGATTCATAAGTATAAATAACCTCAATTTTCATGACAAAATACTTAAAGCAAAATACTGCAGTTCCATCTATATTTCCCTTTACATTCTACCCTATGCGGTCCAGTTCCACAGCGTGTTTCTTGCATATAAACCTGAGAACCGTCTGGTATCAAACTCTCTGTGAATGTCACTGATCAGCAGGCTTGTACTATTGCCCGGATGGGTGCTGACACATACAGCAGCTGGTGTGTGCTGTGTCTTGTCATGACATGAGTTAAAGTGTGCTACGGCCCCTGACACTATCTGAAGGTGAGAGTTAGGGCTGCACTTTAAATAACTCTTAAATAACAGAGCAATAATAGAACGATCTTTTCTCTCGCTCCAAAGATTGTCTAACCTAGTGAACTATGTGATATCAGAAGATTGGATATTACTGCTGTGTTTAAATATTTCTCACTCGACTCCATCTGGTGATGAATGGCATTTGAGCTGCATAATTAAACATATGCACTGTATTCTTACCCAAAGAACAGAAAACTGTGTTTGCTGTATGGTCGAATGAATGCATGTTTTTACAGTAAAGCATTATTTACAGTATGACATACTGTAGCAACTATTACCCTCCCTCTCTCCACCGCAAATGTATTATGGGAAATAATCATTATGTTTACAAATTTCATCTGCCTTGCAAACCTCTGCCAACCAGATTTAAAATCCCCCACACACGTTTAAACATTACAACACAATCAGTGGTTGCAGATGCATTTATCATAACTATGAGCGCAGTAAATTCGCTTGACCTCGTATAAACGCAAGTGTGTGTGTGGCAGGCGGATGGCAAATCAAGTTATTATTGCAGGCGGAGACGATCATCAAACTCTGCAGCGCTGGACCCATCAGAGGAATTATCACAGTGGGATTTCAGCAAGGTGACATCTGCCGGACACAGCAGCTGCGTGCAGCCCTACCATTTGCAGATTAGCAGACAGATTGTTTACACTGCAATGGATGTCCAGCTGGTTAAATTCCATTAGCTTTCCAAAACCTCTCAGGTGCTACCAACCAAAAGCACTTCACAGCCAAAGCTCTGTACCATTCTATGGGTATGTTTGATCAAAGTTAGTTCAACATACATGTTCTTTGTTAGTTCCTCTGGGTTTTCTCAAATAGACCTCCCTGCTGATGTTCTCAAGAAATCAAGATTGTTCTCCTGAAATGGCAAGATGAGGAAAAACACGTCATTATGTGCCAGCGGTCGTTACAAATAAGGCCAAAATAAATGAAGCCTGTGCTCATTATAAACAGAATGACTTTGCATCAGGGCCAGAGGATCAGAGGTTTGAGCAGTCAGGCAGAGCAAGCCACAATCTCCTTACTGTGATTACTAGGAAATGGAGAAGAAATGTCATCACTGGGTGAAAAACAGAGAGGAAAAAACCCAATAAATTAGGTTTAGTCAAGCACCAAAGCCTAATCTGCCCTGTTAGCACCTACAGCTTCATCGTATGAGAGATGTCCTGAATTCAGAGTACTGTCCAGCTAACAGAACGTTCTCAGAATGTTTGCTAACGTTCTCTAAACGTTTTCTCAAAGATCAAAACGTACTTATGTAATGTTGGTAGATTGTGTGTATATATATATATATATATATATATATATATTAGCTTTGTTTAGATTCTGGTCAATCAAAAGTGTATAAGAAATACTTAAGGCCATTGTAATTTTGATTGTTTTTATACATTACTAATTCAATAAAAGCCGAAGCTGTTTCACCATTTCATTGGTAATTTGGTCAAAATTAGTTCAACATATATGTCCTTTGTTAGTTTCTCTACGATTTTTCAAATAAACCTCTGCTCATGTTCTCAGAAAATCAAGAAACTATTGTTCTCCTGAAACTGCAAGATCAGGAAAAACAATAAAATAAAAAATACAATACAGAAAGCAAATGTGGAAAATACTTTGGACTGTTTTGATTTCCAGGGGCTGTACTAACATACCAATTTGCTTAGTCTGTTCTTTGCTTTTGGTTGAATGCAACGATTACCTTTTAGAAAGTGCAGCTGTAATTAACATAAATTATCTTGCTCCCCACACCATGGACATGTGTAAAGGACTCTTAGTTTGCTAGATTAATTATTGATCAGACATGTTTATCTAATGCAACTTGGTACCTTAACTGTATGGACAGGGCCTGTTGGTCATAGAATTAAATGGCTCCAGAACACAGTGTGTAGATAAGAGATCGTAGAAGTCATGCTCTAGTTCATAGATCACACTGTTTGGGGTTTAAGTGTGCAGCCTTTGGGAGTGACTAGCCCAGATTTTTAATCACTAGCATACATCCGCCCATTCTTGCTATACACAGACCAGCTTTGAGACATCGTTCCCCATCTTGATTTGGTGTCTCTATTTAAATGACCCTGATTGTTTGCTGTTGTAGGGCTTCGTCTAGTCTACTTCCTGCCTGTATAGGCCAAAAAAGTTTATTTTTATTTTAACATTGGCTTTAAACGATATATACTTAGCTGTCACTTTGATTTTTCTCAATAATTCTTAAAACAATATGCACACTAGTTGAAATGGAAATAAAATTAGGTGGAAAGAGACTCCAGGATATTTTATTGTTTGTTCCAAAAGGGGGTGTTAGTCAGCTAGTTTTGCCCTCCGTTTGCTGAAAGGATAAGATGCTTTGATTTATCTATCTCATTTAACTGTTTAGAATTAGAGGGAGTTAGAAAAGGAATCTGGGAAAAATATGGAAAAAATGTGTAAATATTTTTCACCAGCAGGTAATCTTTTTTTTTTCATTCGATTTATGTCCTAATGCAATGCACCAGTACATCTGTTGTGTTGTTTTTATTAAGTCAAGCTGCTGGCGTTTGGCTTACGGAGGAGAGCCGCAGTACTGTGAATTTTGGTGTGGTCTGTGGAAAGACCTGAAACGCTTTGTAAATCAGGGATATGCTGAAAGACTCTGAGCCAAAACTGAGGGCATGCGGGGCAACCAGCCAGACAGAACATTAGCCACAATCGAATGTCAACAGGTGCCATGATTTTCCCCTCTCTCCTCCCCCTCTCTCCCTCTCCATTTCTTTCTTCCCTTATCAACTGCTCTCCATCTATCATGTGCCCAGTATCATGGCCAGTACACCCCTAAAGCCTGCCAGCTGAATAACACATTATTGCCATGGCGACCTGATCAGAGCGCTTTCATTTGCAGGTTAGCAGGGAGGAGATGTGTATTATGAGAAAGTCTATTAAAAAAAACTTAATTAAGTCCTCTGTATTTGTATGAACATTAACAGAGGGAGTTAAAAGGCTATTTTTGTGCTATTATAATTATGATACACATTTTTAAGGGTAACCGGAACCTTCTCAGGACGTGGGCAAACATTCTCTAAACGTTATCTGAAAGTTATCAAAAATGTTCTTGCAGTAATGTTAGTAGATTGTTATATAGCGGAATATTAGTGGAATGTTTTAATAACATTAATAACAATAAAATGTTTGAATGTTATTATAACCAAGCAATAGTTATAATACAATGTATAAAAATAACTTTTTAAAACAAATTTTTTAATATTTTTACTTAATTTTACTTTTTTACTTAAACGCTATGGAAATGTTTACTGGGTTGTGAAGAAATTTGCTGAAATGCGCCCTCCTGAGTGAAGATGCCTTTGGGTGGTATTTGTTCCACTGGACTTTGTAATACCTGGTTTCTCCCGCTAGCCTCATATCATTCTCATTTCAGAATCCACATCCCAGTGGATTTCAAGGCCTGCGCTTATCTGTGTACTGCAGGACATTTCTCCTCCCTGCTGTCCTGTGTCTTTGGGTTTCAGAACTAAGCAGCATGTGTTTCTGTGTGATGCGTGTTGAGTTTTCGTGGAAGACACTGACACCTCCGAGATTACCTCACATAGTAACACTGTGTGGTTCAGTCACATTTTGTTTTCCAGTGTTTTACGGTTACCACATGAATGACATCACAAACAGAGCTTTCCCCTCCCGAACAGCATACACAGCTCTTATTTAGCAAACAATAATGTGTGTGTTTCAAAATTCAATCTGTCTCCACTTTGACTGGTCTTGCCACGCCCACAAACCACCCATAGTTCATTCTATAATAATCTAATAGGAAACTTTATAAACATTTTCTAATAGATGCCATAAATGGACAATGTTATCAGTGTGAAGATGGGGGACGTACTCAATAATGCGACTGTGTTCTTTTTGTGTAAGCAAAGTGTTCACTGAAGTCCGGGTGCTGAGATCAGAGGAAGTTTTTTTGCCCCATTTCCATTTCCTTGCTTATTATGGTGGCAAAGCCCGAAAACGCCACGTCTTTGTTGTTTAAAGGGAAAAACAGCATTTCACGAATCTTGAAAGGATTTTGGTGAGGAAGTGTTTTTCAAACCCTTGTATCTTGTCTTGCAAGAATGATGCATAAAGGGTGAAAGAAAGTTCGTCCCTAGTTTTGATAGATGATCCATATGGTGCATCAAGCATCAAACAAGTGAACCTGGGGCACTAATGTCTGATCCTGGTTTCTTCTCCTTTGTGACTCATTTGCTCAATTAGTGTCATGTGCAGAGCTGTGCAGCACACACACACACACACACACACACACAAACAAACACATGCATGCTACACACTCGAGACACACAAACACAAAACGAGCAGGCACACCTACCAGCAGTGTCTGTGAAATTGGACTATGGGCTGTTGGATGGATGTTTTGTGCTGAGAGCTATAATTAAAGTGCCTGGGTGATTCTGATCTTTAAACACTCATTTTCAAAATAATAAAATAATTTAATGAAATATGCAGATTTTAAATACCAGCCCCCACCCCCCAGTCAACTCGTTCCAGCGTCCCTTTTTTGTTTTGCCATGGTAATTAGCATTAGTGGCTGACATTTATCTTCTGTGTTGTTTGCAATATGTTGGACAAAATAACGAGTCTCAGAAAGGTTTCACAGACTTCCCAGCTAACAGGGAACGTTCTTAAAGTGTTGACTAACGTTTTCTAAAAATTCTTTCAAAGTTATTAGATTGTTTTCTAATGTCATTATCCATATATATAACCATATATATAAGAAACACTATTATTACGTTGTTAGCGGAACATTAGAATTAAAAAATGTTTGATTAATGTTATTTTAACCAAGCAGTAATTTTAATACGTTTAGAAAAAAAACGTTTTAGATGTTTTTGTTACTTGATGGAAACATTAACGAAACATTCTTACAACCTAAAATTAGCTGAGTTAGAAGCATTTAAACGCTTTGAATTGTGGGAGTGAGAAAGTGACAGACCCACTAATCACATTGCTTTAACTGCACCCAGCGAATCAGGGATCAGAGCGGTTAGGTATCAGTCTAAAGTAGAGGTGACACAGGGGAGACATTGATATTTCAATACTGCTTACTCACCCTTGAGCGAGGGTCTTAACCTTAGCTTTACTCCAGGGGGGCCTTCCTGGCAATTAGAGTGTGTGGGTGGACTTGGGTCAAAGACAGCCAGCAAGTTATAGGCATATTTGTCAATGACAATTATCTTTTTGGTTTTTTTGTGTCCACTTCTGAGCAAAATGCCAGCTGATGGAACCTTTACCCTGGAGAAGTGATGAGACCTTAATGCAGGATCGAAAGTGTTTTCTTAAGCCTTAGACACATTTGCATTCTCTCTTTGTATCTGTTTATCCAAACATCCTGCACATCCCAACCCAGCTAACAATGTTAGGTTGCGGGAACGTTTCCCTAACGTTTCCATTAAGTAAAAATACTACAAATGTTAGTTTGAATGTTCTAGAAACATAAAAATAAAATAAACAAAATAAATAATTTACATTCCATTTCTGTTTACATTTTTTAAATGCTTTTGCACTGTCTGTCATTGCCAATGTTTTTGATCGCCCCAATAACTGTCATAACAGCTAACTCTCCAGTCTCATTTAAACAGAACCTCAGGACAAACTATTGGAACCTCAGGACCAACCAACAGGACCTCAGGACAAGCTCTCTTTGCCATTTTAGGTTTAGCTGAGCAGTGTTTGAGCAGAAAACTGCTCCTGGTAAATACTATGTGTGTGATTTTTGTACTTTATTGTAAGTTGTTTAAGAAAAAAAGCATTCGCTTTGTATATGAATAAATACAACTAATCTGTATGCACACACACACACACACACATATAAATATATATATATATATACATTACTTACTGTATTTATACAGTACAGTATTTATGGCAATCTAAGAGCTTTGCTGAACCTACACTGGATGGGAAATGACATAACAAATACAGTACATGCTTATGGGGTGTTCCTACTGCCTTCCTTCCTTTGTGAATTCCTGTGGTGTAAGTTCTGAGTGCTTAAATTTAGAACGTAACTTTCATCCTTACATCCAAGTTTCTGCCCTCTTTGAATGCTGGATCTGCATTAGTGTTCGTTTCTCTTCCTAACTGCCGGACTAATGGATCTTAAATCAGTTTTATGTAAAGACTATGGATACATTAATACCCCAGCGGGAATCTTTATAGATCATACTTCACTAAAACTGTAAATTACGTTAGACTAAAGTGTACAGCACTTTGCATTAATAGTTACAGTATATGCATATTACATCAACAGTTTCTACCGCAGACCTATGTACTTTCATACAGTATTTGCTGGAGGATTACCAAATTGCTCTAGAGTCATAACACTGTGGTTTAAATCTTTGCCCTCAGGTAATTGCATGCAGTAGACCAGAGTCTCATCCATATTGTCCCATATTTCTCTGTCATCTAAGGTTAAAGGATTCGTCTGCTCAGCAGCCAGAATTCCATATTCGTATTTGTTCCCATTCCGTACCACAGGAGCAGTGAAATTGAAAACAATGCTGCATACTTGAATTTCTTACGTGCCACCCTTCAATAAGCAAGTGTATTCCCACATAGAGAAGTCGGCAAAACAAAGACAGGATCTACCACAAATGGAAAGTAATATTTGACTGTATTTTAAAAAAGAGCTCGGAGAAATTCTTGGGGGCAGCTCCGTTAAGCTTTTATCGGGATGCACGAGGAGATTGAATCATATAATTAAATACTGTTTGTCTTTTGTCCAGGATCTACGTGTGGAGTGAAACGCAAGTGGAAATAATTAAGATCTCAAAGCAGCTTAACAGATGTTTTTGGAATGAATCTCAGGTTGTTTACTCCGCCTTTGCACACATGCAGCAGCAAAAAACAACATGGTTCAAGGGTTTAAAGGGTACAGTACTGTAATTCCATGGCCAGAATCTCCTGTTGAGTACTTGCTATCCTTTTAAACTAATGCTTGCCAGAAATAGCCATTTCTCTGAAAACTTTGTTCCATTAGGGACTCTTCCATGGCATAATGTCTGAGGAGCACAGGGATGGAATACAAGCTAATTGGAACATGTGACCTTAAAGACCGCAGGTGATTTATTCCGATGTCAGGGCTTTAAATGCTCGAAGGAGATAAGAAATACAGGAAAACTTCTACACGATTGTCAAGCAGCTCCCAGCATTTGTATCCCATGATGTATAATAGGGAAGATGATATAAAGATTTGTATTTCCAATGGAATTCTAATAAGCCCAGGAGATCGGAACCATCAGTGCCATTAAAATATTTCAACCCAGCGTTTGGATTCACAAACCTACTGATTTACTTGCACTGCAGGTACTCCAAATAATTACCAAGGACACAGGAAATAGAAGACAGGTTCTCCGTATTCACACTAGGAGAACATCTGCGAATCGCAAACGTTGTAAAAGCAGTAAATTAAGAGGGCTAATTAAAGGGAAGACTGTCCAATGACTGTTTATTAGTAATGTTTGATAAAATGAACCATGTGGGGACCATGATGCACCGGCAGTAGAGTACATAACCCCATCACGATCTGTTTGCCCAAAACGTTTTACTTGATCAGGGATTCTAGAAGGCTGGAACATCATTTCAATGTGTCATTTCAATCTGTGACTGATCTTTAAAAAAAAAAAGAACTGAAGTTTAGATTATGACAAAACCACAGAGTGTGTTTGTGTGTGTGTAGTGTTTTGTGTTGATCTAAAGTTGGACAATGCAGACTTATTGTTGTCTAATTTTCAGAGTAAATTATCCATTTGTTTTACCTCACATGAATGTTCCTCAGACATTCTTTAACTTTGAATAAACCAGACAGAAACCAGACACGGCTAATTTACATGCTTTAGAACCAAAAGCTTCAGTCTGTATAAATGGTCTAAAAGTTCTTTGTAGGTATTCACAAAGAACACAGAAGCAAATTAGGGGCTTACATAAGTTAAAAAAAAACTTTTTTTGCCCAAAAAAAGAGACCCTAAAAATCTATATTACAGAGGTTTCTGAATGGGGCCATTACATTTTTTTTATAACACACCCTATCAGTTATTGATTTTTGTAAAACCCTTTCACAAGAACAGATTGCTTTGCTTTGAAAAAATGTATCTTCAGCATACAAGAGTTCAGCCAGAAGATACATTTTATACTCCATTAAGAGACTAAAACAATTGGGTGTTATTAAATGCTATTGAGTTTTGCTTTGCTCAGTGGTGGTGTGCTGGCCATCTGCCTTCAGCCGTAGGAATTCAGGCGATATTCAATTAGGAAATATCAGGCTGAGAACTCCTGAGAACAGATTTTTAATAAGCTTTGCATCTGTCATTCACACACTGATAATCGCATAAGGTATTTTCTCTGCCAGTAGAAAATCCTATAACGCTTATGTCTGCCTTTATATTGGCATGTATTCAGTTTGTCATGGTTAAATCTGGTCCTCAGTGTCTTCAGTTATTATTGTCTGTTGTAGGATCTCTGGAGAGTTGCTTGAGTTATCTAATGTACCGCACTTTAAAATACACTTTCTTATTTCTTGGACAGTTTACTGTCTAACTATTAACTGCCGTGTCTAAAGCATCAGTATTTTAGGCTTTCACCCAGATCTTTGGAAGGATTCTGCTTGGCCAGGGATCATTTGTGAATGACTTTACTAAACCGGCTAAATCCAGTTGTCATGAGCTTCTACAGTTAATGATTGCTCAGTTACCTACTGGTCTCTTTGCCTAACCACCATTACAGCTAAAGACCTTCATAATCACCATATTAAGAATTATTTGTAAATGATACTTAGAAGTAAAACAAATAGTCTCTGCTTGCATTTCTTTCTCAACAATTTCCAGGCAGAATTTACACCAGGCAGCCTGAAGCTGTTATGTGGTGTGCCGTTGTAACAAACCACAGGTTTTAAAACACCAAACATGTGAGACCACCCAGGAAAGACTTAAAAAGCTGATGATTCATAAAAAAAGATAACAGCTAATATGTGCAAATTAAATTTGGTGCCAAGCAAATAAATGAGCAAGTTAAATGAAGCTTAAACAAATGAGGTAACAGATCTCATAACCAAAGCCAGACAGAATCTGAAGATATTTTAATTATTAATTTTTGCATCTTCTATATATGGAATAAGCAAAGTATAATAAACAGAGCTGAAAGTACTGTACTCTTATAGATAGCCAACACCACCATCAGATTATCGAAAAAATATTTAGAAAACTAAACAAACAAGGGGCAGGAATGTGTACAGCTTTGGGAATGACCGGCATTCAAATTTAGCTGACCGTCTGTGCACCCAGATTCCATGTGGGTGTTATTTACAACCCGGACAACTAAAATAATCCACCAATTATATCCCATCTTCAGAAAATCAAAGGCGGTGAAGCAAATGTTTCGCTGATGTTGCGTGCGGTTGCGTTGCTGTGCGATGTCTTCGTGAAGGGTAAGTGATTATTAGGCCGCTTTAGCATTTTGAAGACACAGGAGACAGTCAGATGTGAATTAGCCCTGAGCTCATGAACAGCAGCCCTCAGGGGAACATGACAAAAGCCTGCAATATGATCAGAGCCAGAGGGCAGGAGAACCTCATTCCCTCATGAAGTGCCGTGACACCTCTAGGTCACTCTTACCCTGCAAGGGCATACTGAAGAAAATTAGGACGTGTATTAAAAAGCACTCTTGCTAAATATTTAAAACCTTATTTGCAGCGTGAAAAGTCATAAATCACTGTCTGTCACATCAGTGTCTTGGGACCACATTACAAAGCCATATGAGTGTAATGAGGGAATACTTCTGTGTTATTCTACATTAAGTGTATAAGATACGCCATCTACATAATGCAGAACAATAATGTAATTTCATAATTCGATTGTCATCAAAGCAAGTGAAAGCAGATGTTCAGTACATAGTTTAAAAAGAAAAGTTGACAAATAACATGCTGTAGAAATTCTCAGCATCAAGATTTTAAGTTAAAATTGAAATGGATAAAGAAATTTGTATATTTTAGGTATAAAACTTTGAATCATCTTTTTGCCTTCACTGCGTTTTAAATGATCCTGTAGTAAACAAGTAAACTAAAAAGTATCTCAAATTAAATATCTCAATCTATTTTTAGCATTTTTCTTTTGTATTTTTTATGCATGCAATTTTATTTTAATTTTTTAATTTAATTAAGTGTAGTTAACTTCCCAAAAGTATTAAATTTTAACGAATCTATGCATGTTTTATTAAAGCACATTTTAAGTGCTGTAACTGGTCTGTATTTCATTTTTAATCATGTTCTTCCAGTTTTACAGTTTAATTAATACTCGTGACGTAGGAACTAGTAGATGTATAAATATTTCAAATAGCTTCTCAGTTGATATAAGATTGAGAGCAGCAATACAAACATTAGATGAATGTTGTTGAAAAAGTTTTTGATGTAACAAAGTGTCTCACATTGTAGGACACGGCCATCAGTGTTTGACAGGTCATGTGACTGTCCAAAAAGTGTTTAAATCTGGTTTGCATGATACACATCTACTGATTCATGAAGATATCAGGAAGCATTAGAGATGTGATCGTTCTCAGCAGGCCTCAGGAAGTGAGTTACAGTGAGTATTGTGTGTTCAGACTTCCCTCTCCATGATTATCCCTTTACATGCATCATGCAAATCGTAACTCGGCAACATTACAGAAAACCGCAGTCCCTCAGTGCAACAAATAGTCTCTGTTGCACTGAGGTTATCAATTTAAAGGCCGTGTGAGCTGAACAGTAGACAGTTTTTATGTTATTCAGAAACAGTGTGAAAACACATTTGTTTTTCCATTTTGTTTTCAAGGCCAGTCTATAAGAATTCAGGTAGACAACCACATGAACACACACACACACACACGTTTCATGACTCACCCACAAGATAATTTACCATGAAGGTCTCCAATATCTTACAATTTTTTCCACATTGAGGGAGAAAAAGATGGGAAATCTTAATATAGCATAAAATTAAATGAGACAGTTATCCTCCAGTTGTAACTTTCATTCAAATCCATCTGTAATTGTACCTATGTTCTACTCGAACATAAATGAGCAGTCAGAAACAATTAAACCAGTGATTTGTTCTGCAACGAGCCATTTTACAGAGGGTAATGTTTTGATAAGTTAAAAAACACAATCACAGCACATCATAATTGTGTTTGTTCAACCTCTGTTTCTTCCTCTTTTCTCCGTAGTATCTCACAGGGTTCAGAAGGCCACCACAGCTTGTTATTTGTCTTTCTTGGACCAAGCGTCAAGACCATTTATCTTCTCTCAGTTCCTGCTGACTTAATAGCTTTAGCACCTGAGAGAATACACGCTGAGGTAATGCCCTCCTTCTCCAAGCGCGTACAAAAACAGAGGCGCTCGAGCAAACGGCACCTGGATCCAGGGTTGGGCTATAACTCTCTCTTGAGACGACCTGCGCCATCCTGTGTTCTCTGACCCGGGTTTGCACCGAGGCATCATCCCAGCTCACAGTTTCCGCTTGTCCTGTACACTTCACATAACTCTAATCATTGGACCACCAGGCTGATCCTCTGAGCTGAACCGCACCACCTTCAAGGACTTCCTGTACATTCAAAACAAGCCGGAGCCGCTCTGATCAGTGGGAAAAGAGAACCTCACAGCATGGGCCACTGAGATAGGATTATGGAACAATTATGAGGTGTGAGTGTGTCATTAACCGTCAGGAGAATTTTCATCTTCCAGAAAAGCCCTAAGAGGTTGCCAAGTGGAAATTTTTTCACTAAAGTCCAATAAACACCAAGTTACCTCGGGGTTATTTTAAATGTGTTCATGTGTGATTCAATATGCATTTAATTTTTATCCAGAATGCCACACATTAAATGTTCCCGCTATCTGGCAAAAATCACTGAAACAGGTGTGCAGAGAAATCACACCTGTCTCTGTGCCTCAGCCTAAGGCACTATAAACGACAAAATATCTGAGGAAGCGGCTTGCGTTTTAAGCCAATCAGAAACAAGCTTTGCCTGTAAATCATTTTGTATGTCTGGGTTTGCTTAAATCTGGCTGGCTGGTGTGTTTGGTGGGTGGGGTTCTGGAGAAAGGGCGTCTGGTTGAAAAGATGGGGGCGGATTAAATCTAGTGGAAAAATGGCTGAAATTGCTTACAGTACCTTTAAGGTCAAGCACAAGGGTACATTTATTTTCGTATTCCCTGCTGGGAAACACAAGTGTCACAATAAAACCATTCCAAAGGTTGCGAAAGTTCTCAAATGAACTTTTGTGACATTAAAGGAATAAGCTGTTATAGGAATTCATTACTTCAGTAGTTGTTTGTTTGTTCAGTTTTGTGTTTTATTAAATAAACTTCAGAGAAGAAGGATATTGCGACACAGAAAGGTCATAGGTCATTAGGATTATTGTGTGTTTCATAATGAAATGTGCAGACTCCAGCATGCACATGAAACATGCACACAGCATCAACACACAATGTTCTTGTGTATTATTGTGCAACCTGGAATTATGTGACTCACATAATGTGAGTTCATGGTTTTAATTCTCTGACACCTACAGAATACAGTCGACAGAAGCACAGAGAGTCATCACTGATGGTCTGGGGTTCAGTTGACTGTGTGATCCAGTCTCTCAGTGAGTGTTTCACAAGGTATTGAGAAACTCACACATCTTAGCTAACAAAATACTGTTGCAGTGGCAAATGGCAAGCCGGGCCAAAACTTAAAAAAAAAACAGTGATTATATAGACATGCAGAGAACAACATAAAAGCAATATTAACTGTGTAGCTTTTCTATAGTTATATAAGAAAATATATGCAATGCATTTATTGTATTATCAGCATAACAATTTCAGTGAAAAACAGACATGAGTATTGGAATGTCTTACTACATGGTATGTCTTGTGTGTTTAAATAGCAGCTTGAATTTCAGCCGGCATGATCTGCAAAAAACCTGATGCATTTAGCTACAAAACTGTCAATAACAGCTGTTGTGTGGGAGGTGAGTTCTAAAGTAGACCGAATACTATTTTTCTTTTTATACATTAAGGCACAAGGGAGTATTCACAAAGAATGCCCAGAATGAGACAGACCTGAACAAATATGAGAAAAATGATGATAATCACATGAATGTAGCTACTCAAAACAGAAATACATAGTGATGTCTGTTCTTTGACTCTTCAGATGTAAATATTTAAAAAGCATTGCAACGCCACACTGACGCTTACATAGTTTTTCCTCAATGAGCAGCAGAATACACATTTTTTGTGTTCCTGTAGCTCAACTGGTAAAGCACTGCATTAGCAGAGCAAAAGGTTATAGGTTCGATTCCCAGGGAACACACATACTGTTTAAACGTATATCTTGAGTGCCCTGTAAGTCTCTTTGGATGAAAGTATCTGCCAAATTTGAAAATAAAATAAAAACATACTGTATTTAAATGCATACCTTGCATTGACATTAACCAGTTTTGATTTTGGTAGCATCTTTGTCCAATGTTGAATTCCCATCTAACATGGAAATCTCTGTTTGTATACGAATTCATGGAAACGGCACGATTTGTGAAAACATTTTGTAAATTTAGGCTCACATGTTGTGATTCACATCTGCTCATTATTTTTAAAACATCTGCTTGTAATTACTATCAGTTCCGACTTTTCTCATCAATTGAACGCCAAGAAGTTGTCTTTAAAAAATTCAGATGCGAAGCAGAATATTTGTGTTACATTGCCAATGAAGTTTCCCATTTATTTGAGTTCATATTTACTGTATGACATATCTGGTGAGAAATGTCTTATTTGATGGTAGCAGAGTTAACAATATACAGTACTCAGTGATAAACAATGTTTAATATCTAAGTAAATAAATAAAAAAAGACCAAAAATATGTTGTTTATGTGTCTGCACTGAAATGAAGTAAAAAGCTGATTCATTTTCTTTTTTAAAAAACAGATGATCAACATTTTAATGTTTTGTGAGACAAAACAGCATAAAAACTATTGACATGCTCTGTGGGAAACTTTAATACCAACTAGTGCATTTAAGTGCATTTAAATCATTACAATATGCACATTGTTATAGTTGCAACGTTTGCCTCTCTATCGCCAACTTTGTTTCAAACATAAAATTGCATGTTACGGACGTTAAAGCCAAACTGACATTTTCTGGGAAATCAGATCTGACAGCTCAAATTATGAGTCATTATTATAATTGTTGTGAAACTGGGTAAAGTAAGGACTATTTCGAGTGTTTTGTTATGTACTTAGCTAAAAGCTAAGCAAAAAGTTACAGATTGCAGCCTTAATTTTATATCATCAATGGAATCATTGTAAATATTTTGTTAAAATACGATGTCACCCAGCCCTAGTATCCCATGTTCTATTTCTGTGCTCAATGTCAGTAAAGATAAATCTTAATTATAACAGCCCTTATTAATGGGTCTCTCTGACCTCTGTCCCCCCATTTGTTGATCTCTGTAATCCCAGTTCTCTCATCTGTCTCTTGGCGTTGTGATGCACTTCTCTCAAAGGCTTAGTCATGCTCTAAAGAACATTCCTGAGTTATCCATTTGGCTGAGTGCAAAACCTCTGTGTGCTCAGTGACAAAATGCTTTTTATCAGCACGGTAAAAACAGCAGCTCCTTACAGTTGTAGCTATTATTTTAAAGGGACAGGTCACCCCAAAATAAAAATTTGGTTATCTACTTACTTTCATCTTGTACCTGTGTAACTTTTTTCTTTTTGCACAGAACACAAAGGGAATTTTCTCCAAATTTTTCCAAACTTTTCCATGCAATGAAATTGAGTGGAAATACTGTTTTCTGAAATACCCATTTCGTTTTATGAGCAGAAAAGTCATGCAGATTTAAAGGGAAAATTTTAGATGAACTTTCTTTTCAAAGACTTTGAAGGGCTCCTCTTGTATAATGTCAAACATTATGAGTTGAGGATTTTATAAGGACACATATAACTAAAACCTTAAAATGTTATTTTTTTGATGAATGAAAGACCCTACACATCATTCAAGCAGTCATACGCACTATAATCTCTCTCCCTAGAGTCAGATTTATCACTCATCTTCTTACACACGAGGACAGAAGCAGGCAAAAGAAAGTACCGTAAACTAAAGGGGCATCAATCATTTAGCTCTTGTATAACTGTTTTACAGTGCCAAGGACTGTAAAAAAACAGCTTTCATGTTCACTTCTCAGGGTACTATTACAAACCTCCAGTGGGTATCAAAATGATCAAGAGAATATAAAAACAAAATCCTTTTAATCTAAAACGGGGACAAATTAAAAGACAAAAAGTGTTTTTTCAGTTGCATAACTTTCGGTGGGTGGAGCAGTAGAGGCTTTAAGGGTTATGGGAAGGAGCTGGTCATTTTGGCACAGCTTTCAGGGTTTCTTGTATGTTTGACAGGATAACGACTGAGCAGATCTGGGCCGTGCTGATTACTTCATAAAGCCATTAGTGTGGATGTGTGCATTAAAACTAGCTGGTGCTGTTTGAGTGATGGGAGTGTCAGCGGCCTGTAATGGCCTGACCTTGCAGGAGCTTGTTCATCTCACCTTGCAAGATGGATACAGTGTGAGGTGACAATGGATCTGTTTTCTGGAAGAACATATGAGAGAATTCACATTTAACACTGTCCTCTTCAAGGGGAAATCCCGACAGATTTACAACTCCTGGATCAATGGGAAAACAGAAGGAATCTATGCTACTGTAAACAGTGATCAATACTATATCTCACTATCCTACCCAGAAGCCCTGATATATTGCGTAATTAGTCCAGAACAATGGATTTTTCATGCGTTCATACATACGTCCGAGATAAGATTCCAGACTTGCGTAACCAGGGTCAATGGAAAGGTATTTACAAGCATGCACACAAATGCAACGGGGCCCGTAAACTCAGCCAGCTGTCCCGGGTCTGTCAGTAGCAGCTTCTGTTAACAGATTCCCCGTGAACCTGTTTTATGATTCATTTCCATTACCTCTAACCCTCACACATCTATAGATGCCACGTCGCATTGACTCACAATGTTGCAACAGTGTCATGTACAGCACAACCCTCAGATTCACGACAGGAAAACATTGTGCAATGTTTGCACTTGAAGTTGTCTTTAATTTATAGACAGCGTTGCGGTATGCGTATAATGCATAATGCATCTGAAGTCGAGGCAGATTTTGTTTGCGCTCCCTTTGTCAAAATTGTCCTTAATAGTCGGCGCAGATTTCACCGCACCACGCCACATCCTTTTCCCCGGGCTTTCCAACTGCTGATTCTCATTACGTTTTTTTAACCTGTTTTCCTGCTGTTGTTTTTTCCTATTACAGCCATGGCACAAAAAACTGTTATTTTGCTGGTAAACTGCTGTCCTGATTTCCTCATGTACTAGAACTTCAAACCCATCAGCATTAAACGTCGCAGCACTCGTCAGTGTTTTGTTGAACCGCTTCAGCTGTTATCACCGGCCCTGCAAGAAAGCTCTCAGCCGGAAGCTCAGCAGATTTCCACATAATTCAAATGCCTGTCAAGTTCTGCACATCGCCGGCTTCCGTGTATTTTCGTTTTTCATTAAATAGTTCGGCTAATATGTTTTAAGCTACAAATAAAATGCTGCTGTCATCTCGGTTTACCGCATTTTGCTACATCCAAACAATTTTCCTGCACAATCAGGGCAGAAAACAGGAAAAAGACGAGCAGATTCTGTGTGGGCCCTGAAAATAACTGTAGTATAAATCAATCGATTGATGATTGTCACTTTTGTAATCCATGCCAATCACTGATTACTAAACCCAGCTAAGGACACGTTTGTTTTATGGAGTTTGATGACAATATGTGCCATTCTTCTTCTGGATTACAAAGATCATAACAGTTCATCATTCTGCAATTGTTCTGCCAGGAGTCTCATTCTAGGCTCAAGCGATCTGGAAAAGGGCCTGGAATATATGAGATGTATTGATTTGGATCCTTATAGGATCAGAACCAGATGAAACGGCCCACCGTCTAGACAAATAAGGTCTAACACAGTGACAGGAAATTTTTGTGTCTATTATATACGTCACATAAATGATACAAACTTTATCAAGATGAATACAGTCAGACAACTGGGAGATCATTGGGAAGACGTTTTGGGGCATGTGTGCTTCCTTTAGATTTGAATGCCAAATCGGACTTTTGTTTAGTTATTTCCTAGGGCCTCAAGTGAAAAATAATAAGGATGCAAATCTAGGTAAGTGCATGTTATCATTACTAACTATTCATGCTGATTAAACATGCAAAAACACAGATAAGCAACAGTTACTGATTCTAATTATAAATGTTGACCTGTGGCTATCTGGCAGAAAGTCATGAAAAAAATTAATTCATAATGATTTATATTTAAATTTAAGTTGTCTGAAACCTGATTTATATTTGTATATGTCTATTATAATATTTGTTTTTTTCATTTAATGAGCTTCCTATTTCATATCATTTAAACACAGCACATCACTGCAGCCACACGGTTCAATGTTTTTGACATCAGTAATGAATTCAAATTCCTCCTATTAATAGCAATCAAACGCTCAGCGGTGGCAAATCGATATTTAAAGCTCAGGGGAAGAGCGATTGTTACGTGTAATGTTGATTTAGTGTCTTCACCAAACAGAGACATTGCAGGATTGTGTACAGAGGCTTCTGTAGAGGACGGGTTATTTTTAGAGCTGGAGGGACACAGAGGTCTTCTCCTGGCAATGTCCATCACTTCCTAACCGGAGCTCATGTAGCCCACATAGACAGATTACCAAAAACCACCCAAGACCAACCTGTATATCTCACTTCTGCTGACTGGTTTCCTCCCTCACTTGTGCTAAAAGTTGGACAATGGAAGCTTAATGCAACGTAGCAGAAAAAACTCTATTCTGTAATATAAAACTCAAAACTGTATTTTGGAAGTCATTATTTTGTAATCATGCCAGTGATGTCACTGTGTATTTAATACTTCATCGTATGATTTGTTCAGTTTTGGATTTATTCATCTATGTAAGCAAAAACATTTGTTGTGGATTAAGGTTCCTGTTTTTGTTCGTTTGTTTTTTAGTCTTTTCTAAATTATGCAAAAAACAAATGAACTCTTTCTTCTAACTGTCATTCTACAAATGTCAGTACTTATGTTTTTGGAAGGGTTGTAACAGTGTTTGGAATAAGTATTATTTTCACATTTATTCATTTGGCAGACGCTTTTATCCAAAGCGACTTACAGTGAATTCAATGTATACAATTTTATCAATACTTTTATTCCCTGGGATCGAATCCACAACCTTTGCGTTGCTAACGCAATGCTCTACCCGTTGAGCTACAGGAACACTATGGCAGTATTAGATTATTGTATATGTGCACTGTTACTTCTCTGACACTGTGCATTAAACTTTAGGTTATTTTGTCTGTATCATAATTTAAATAACATTTTTTTATTAAACAGTTTAATTATAGAGTGCACTTTGGAATTAAATGAACCTTAATGATTTTTCAGCATATCATGAAAGCAGTATTTTTTTATTACTGACTACAGATTTATGCAATATTTCAGAAGTTTATATTATTATTATTAATATTATCGATCCAGATCATTTGCAGAAATTTAAAATGTACAACCTGTTGTATTTTTGAAAGCACATTAAACAAACCTAATGAGAAGAATTGAACTAAATGCAAAACTGAATTATTCTCACTAAAACGTTAATTGGTTCTGAAAGATTTTAATAAATTTAATATGAGAAAGCAGCATTGGTGTATTTCTTCCTTTTTCTTTCTCTGGCTGTTTTTAATTTTGTTGCATAGCGGAATTAAAATACATTTTCGGATCAGGATCGCCTGTTTTTCCAAGTTCCTAATCTGGGGAGAGTTTTGTTGTGTTTTCCCTGAGTGATTCCAGACAGAATTATTGTAGGACGACATCGTAATTTATTGTGGTTAATGTATGAACACATTTTTCTTCCTAACTCAGGCACAATCACAGCCCATTCCAGTTTTGCTAGATACTTATTCTTTCAGTCTACAATGAGTCATTCATGCAGGCACTGATTATTATGTACATCATTTTTGAAGGTAGCAGTTGTGCTGATTGGAGGATATTTTGGTGCTGAGCTCCAATCAATGAAACCTAATTATCATGTGGCCTATTTTATACAGCAGCAGTTGCACTATGACCGAGCATTTACGAACCGATTCCTGTACTGAGACACAGATGACATCACAGCTTTGTTTTTGATCCACTTTGTTTCTGTGTTTAAAAAACATATTCCAGGCATCAAAGTCTGATCTGCTTTAATCTCTTGTGATCTTCACCGAGTGCATGTTTTTCTGTTTATGCACCTGGAATAAATGTGAGATTGTCACGCAACTGAATCAAATGCAATAGTGACTTGAGATGTTCAAAATTCCAGACCTCACCTCAAAAACACATTCTGGTATTAATGCAAAATCAAACTTTTCATTTCTTCGATCCCCGGGCAGTCTAGCTGTCTATAACCTGCACCTGTTTTTCAAATGCTTTCCAACCATAAATAAACAATGTTTCAGAGAACAGTAGACAATCATACATAATAATAATAATAGATAACTCACAACTCACTACATTTTTCTCTATCTCTGCTGTATCAGCTGATTTGAAAATCAGACCCACAGACCACAAAACTAAAGCAGTCTGGTCCTGGGTTTTATTTAAAACAGATCAAGTGGACTAAGGGAAGATGAAGGTAAACCAGAGAAAATTTGGTTTTATTCAGATTGGATCTTTGTCTTGGAATCAGACTGTCTGGAAGACTGGACCCAGGGGAAGATGCACAGACAGAGTTACGACAGAAGGCCAGAGGGAAGATGATGACCTACCTCAAAGGCTGCTGTTGTTTGTGCGGGAGGTATGTGCAAGCACAAAGCTCTCCGTGCACTGCTGACTGCTGGAGGACAAGGAGCGACGGGGTGACCGCTGGAAGCGGTTCCGACGGTTGAGGTAGCTGCCGGCCGTCCACGTCCTCTGTCTCTTACGGATATACTCCTTGTAGTTCTTGGTGAGCAGCGTGTAGAGGAACGGATTGATGCAACTGTTGCTGTAGGTCAGACATGTGGTCAGATAGTTAATGTTGCGTTTGGCCTTGGTGGAGAGGGCCAGCGCGGGCTGGAACTGACCTAAAAGCTGCCAGATCCAGAAAGGTAGGAAACAAGCCCAGAAGAGGAGCACGATGGTGAAGATCAGATACAGGACCTTCTGGTTTGGGAGCTTCTTGGTCTGCTTGAACGTCTCGGTCTGGGAGATCCAGTAGGTTCGTGCGAGGCGTATGTACAGGTAGCCAATGATCACACCTGGAGCCACGATGCTGGTGCCAAAGAGAAAAGAAATGTAGATTTTATAAGAAAGAGGGCTCAGTGTGGGTTGACACATGGGCTTGGAGCTCTCCGTCATTAGCTGGACGCCAATGATCATGGGTAAGGTGAGAATCAAAGAGGCCGTCCATACCAGCAGGGCAATTGCCTTTCGATAGCTTTTGGAACGTTTTACTGTATCCAAAGGTTTGAGAACGGCAAAATAACGTTCTGTGCTCATGACAGTCAGTGTGAAAATACTGGCATGCATGGTGAGAAAATCCATACTAATGAGGATTCGACACCCGGCATCACCAAAGTACCATCCCTTTAGGAAATGTGTACACACCACAAATGGAATAGTGAGCAGATAAAGGAGATCAGCTAGAGCCAGATTAATAATGTAGATGTACATAGAGGCAGCCGAGCGCATTGAGTGACACATGACCACCAACGTGTAGATGTTCCCAGACACGCCCACCAGACACATCAGCAACAGGATGGTGCCAATAGTGAAAGTGGCAGCCAAATCTTCAGTAGAAGTTTCGACTGGGCTCTCGGTAACATTAGAAACCTTCTCCACCATCCCAACTATAGGCTCCATCGACACAGTGGTCATCTCT
>JAZGTK010004964.1:0-23314 GCA_036877625.1 Ambastaia sidthimunki
GGCTTTACATAGATGAAGCTTAAGATGATTTGGCTTAATTTTCTACTCTAACAGTGTTTACATGCTTGAACGCATTGTGAGCTTGTGCAAAATGTATGTTGTAGATTTTTCGCATGCTGAATTTCTGGCACTTATTGTGGTTAGATGTGTGTTTGTTTGATTGTCTGAGGGCTTAAATGTGTTGTTTATACCCCTTTCCGCAGGGAAAGGAGCAGATCAAACCGGAAACATCCGCTTTGTACATCCAGAACCCGTTTGAAACCACGCTAAACATTAGCAAGAACGTTAACGCAACACAGCTAGATCGTTTTGTCGGACTTTGTCGAGAAAGCGCGTGGCTCCTACAGCAGGGGGAGGTCCTTAAACGAAGTTCCAGCCAATCAGCAGAGCTAGTCTCGCCGTGGGGGTTTGCTGCCCTTCTCCTTCCTTCTGTCACTTCAGGATCAGGGGTGAAAAGTCGCAGGAAGAGAAAACTGGAACCAGCTAGTTCAAGAATAAAGACCCTGTTAGACTCTCTAAAGATCAGAAATGATGAAACTGTTTCCAAGAAGGGAAGTATCAATCATAGGAGGTGATATACTCAATAAATGTTTCTCTTCCTGAGGAACAATGTGAAAGGTTTGCAATGAAGAATGTCTTGAGATTTTTCCATTTTAAATGACCAACATGCCCAAAGAGTGGAACACATGCCCAAAGAGGTTTATATATTTCTGCGTTCAGAGTATAATAATCTTTGTGGGCTGGACTGGGCACACGGTCCCTAAAGATAACTCGCTCTCTATAACACTAAGTGTTTTACTTAAAAGGGAAACTTTGAAGATCACACATCGTGATAAAACATACTGCACCCGGAAAAAATGTTTAATGGAGTTTAATGGTTGTTGTGCTGATCAGATAACAACAATCACTACAGTCTTCATAACAGTGGAGCAGCACAGAACAAAAGTTTTAAATCAGTTAGACTGCACACAGATTTCATCCTCTCTGAATTGCATTCTTTACTGTCAACCAGTGCACATACCTAACCAGTGGGTTGACCATGTTTATCAGAAGTTTGCTTTTGTGTTAACTTTGAGACCATTTGTATGCTTGTGTACTCCTAACTGTTGACAACATTCATGTTTTAGCAGGTTTAAAACTTCCTAAGGGAAGTAAAAGGAAAGGAAGCAAAAATCTCGGTGACTCATCCTGCACTAACTGTTTTTTGTCCAATCAGTTTTCTAGAATGAGAACGTCACTTCTGCAGGTAGCAAGTTGCCTAACATAGTTTGTGACTAAGTCCTTTTGTTTTTTTAAAGGGGCAGGCCTATTGTTATGTCCCATCCAAACATTTTTAATAAAATATATAAAAATACAAGGAAAGAACAGTATTGATTTCATTGGGATTTTGATATGTTCTTTGGAGCAGTGTTTTGTATTTGTGAAGATTTCACTTAATGTCACCTGCCTGTCATGTATTGTGACAGGATAGTTTGGAAAAACAATGGATAACTTGACAGGGATTGAAGGCATCATGGGAACAGTGAAGAAGTACAAAGTATGAGGTTTGGGTGGGTGGGAAGGAAACAGAGATTGTTGTTTAGTGTTGGCACACAAAGTGGAAATAGTTTGTGTTTTGAGCCTGTATCACTTTACATGAAAGTATAAAGTTTCATTGCAGGGCGGGTTAGTTGTTGCGGTGTACAAGAGCAGTTTTAGTACCTGACTTGATGAGGTCACAGGTCAAACAGTGAAGTTGAAACCGTGCCACTTAACCTCAAGAGGAACACTTTTAAAAAAACTGACTTCACTTTGAACTTCAGGTGTTGTATGAGAAGGTGGGAAAGGTCACAGAAGATAGGATGGAGCGTTAGAAGAAGTAATACAGAGCCCAGAAGAAACCTTAAGTGTTTTTACAGGTGTGATGTGACCCAAAGCTGCCCTGTGGTAGATCTAACCAAACAGCTGAAAGAATATTTGGGCTTTGTGAGTTTATTGTATATGAATATACTATATGAGTTTATATATGTATCATGTATTGTTTTAACAAAACTTTTCAGTCTTTTTCTCTTTGTATATATTTATGTATTTATAAATTTTTCCTGTCAGAGATCTCATCCCTTCCCCTGCAGGTTTGTTTGGCCTCTGAGAAAGATGATTGGTGGAGGTTTTGATTGGTGATTGGTGGAAGGTTTCCATTGAGTGTTACACTTGTCATGTGATTCATTTTTTTCTTTTCGTGGCTTCCAGGATAAGCAAACCCCCATTTAATGATTATCACTTAAATGATGATTGTTTTGACCCCGGGTCACATGGAAACTGTTTTGTATGCTGAAGGTTCAGCCCTCGTCTCTTTTTCTTCAGCTGTTCTTATTAGTACCCTCAGAGTATTTATGAAATATACTCTCTTTCTTTCTCTTTCTACTACAGCTTATTCTTGGCTCTCAGTTTTATCTCCAGCGCCTGAAAGAATTTCGAAAGGTGGCTTGAGGGTTTGAAAAACACAGGGGGGATTTGCAGGAAAAACAGTATTAAATGAAAACGGTCTTGGCTTCACTTTCTTAATTGAATTTCAGTCAAAACCTGCAGTATTTACAACTTCTTTAAAGGATTTTGCTGCTTAGCTTCAATTTACCATTTTAAAGCTTTGGACTTAGCTGGTATGTTACTTTAACGTGTCCAAAGTTGATCCTGCATATACATTTTGTGTTATGTAATTATGTAAACATGTGATCTCAGTTTCTCATGTGATATCACTCACAACCAGAAGTCATCTGACTTCCTTTTTCCTTCTTGAGTCCATTGTCCAGTATCCACAGTCTGGACTTTAGCCAAGCAGTTGCCAAGTAGTACCAAAACACAGACTTGTCTTCCCTATTTCCTATCTGTCCCTGTCAGTGAGGGGACACTGGCTCCGAATCTGTCCTTTGCTTTTCCGCCTGCTGTTTTTGTTTCCCAAGGCACCTTGCGGATCATGAGAATGTGAGAAAGATTATGACAGTTCTTGTCCCTGTTGGAAACAGTGAGCCAGCCAATAGCATTAGAGCGGTAAACTGGTGGAAAGTCCTGCCCTGATGTTATTTTTTGTCAAGCACACAAACACACGTTGAGGTTTTGTTATCAGAATGGGCCTCTGTGTACACCCACAATCGCTATTGTTTTAGTTTTGTACCTCAGCAAGGCTTAATAGAGTCGACTCAACCCCAGTGGGACCACAGAGCTATGCAGGCCCATGCTCTTTTTTCTCTCTCTCTCTCTTTCTCTCTTTATCTCATTCTGTTTGGGTGCCCAGGGCTTGGCTGCAGTACAGGTGACACTAATACAAAATTGGGGTCTAGAAGGGCCTCCATTCACAGCAATAGGCCAGATAACCCATATTACTCCTGCATGACCTGACCTTTTGCACAAAGAAGTTAACATGGTCAAAACTGCACGATTTTCCAGTGGTCACTAATATCTCTGCCTGTTTTCATTATAGGGATTGCATCGGTTTATACAGCTAGTTATGAATGTGTATGTGTGTGAGATAAACTTCTGAACTGATATATGCATTCATTGTTTCATGATTTTTTTACATATACTAAATTCTTTTTGGTCACAATTTATTTTAGGTTTCTTTGAATACTGTGTGTTTACACAAGAAAACAAACTTGTGATAGGTTGTGTTTACTGTGTTGTTCTGGGTAGGTTTAGAGTGTACATAAAATATATAAGTACCATTTAACAACATGAATGTATGTGATAGTTACACTGTATATAGTTTTTCTTAAGCGAGTATGTTGTAGTTAAAGACACTTAGCTGGACCTTTTTATTAATTAAAGGCACTAATTACCAAAGTTTAGCAACTTTACATTGTCTTTTTTTTATGAGGTCACGTTTTCTCCCCGTCGCCCAGGTTGGGCTGTTCTGTATCTGCTGTATTGGACTGTACAGGGTGAGTAATGGACGTCGAAGGTTGTCAGAGATTGTGCTGAGTTCTGCTGGATCCAGAGCCCGTCTCTCCTGGTTTTATTGCATTTGTGCCCATGATAAGAACTTATTGTGTTGGATGATAGAGGAGGGAAAATTTGTTGTTCAGCCTTGAGACAATTTGTGTCACTAAATGTGTAATTATAGCATGTACAGTATAAACACCTGCAGTAAACTGATTACACTGGTGCAGTTGAATTTCACACTGTACTTTCTCCAACACGCAGCTCTCTGTGAATCCTGCTGTAGGTTTCATTAGTGCTGGAGAATCTGTATATAATGACATCCATTCCTGGAACTTTAAAGCATATAATCTGTCTCTGCTAACTCTATTAGAGATGAGAAGCAGCAGTTCTGCAATTTTCTCCTATTTTTCATCCAATTTCTTTCTGGAAAAACAACAGTCGGATGTTACTCCTCTTTTCACCTTTCAAACTTCTCCTCACACTTGGAGAGCTTTAGGGATATTTCCTCTCCCACTCTTTTCTCATCTTCTAATGTATCTTACAGTACGTCTGTGTACCTAGAAAGTGTTTGTGAATATCACATGGCCAATGGAAGTTTAAGATTATCTGTTTTAAAGGGGACATCGGATGCCCATTTTGCACAAGTTGGTATGATTCTTTAGGGCCCTCATAAAATGTTAATAACACTTTGATGGTTAAAATTCCTCAATGGTCGTGTAAAGCAACAGTATTTTTTCTTCTCACTGTTTACAGCGATCCGTTCTGGTGCATGTCTCTTTAAATAATGATGAGCTGTTACTGGCAAACACAGCAGGTCACATGCCAGAATTGTTTTATAGTCCAACGCTTGCTAAAACGAATTTTTTGTTATTTTTGTTAGCTAGCTTTGCTACCTGTTTACAAAACAGCAGTCTATAGCCATAAAAGACTCCATATATGGCTTGGAGGTTGTCTTATTCAAATAGCTAGCTATCTATGTAGATTTGAAGCTTGCTGGGTGACACAGTTTCACAGTTTTAGACTCAGACAGTCAGACTGTCTCTGTTTTTTCGTTTTCCGCCAGAAACCTAACTAATGCAAAATAAGTTAAAAAGGTGAAACTTTCATCCGATGTCACCTTTAAAACTATTTGAATACATTAATAGCATCTGAGGTGACAGTAATCTTTGTAATTATTCATTTACTTCTTTCTCTGCTAGGATTTGGCTGTATTGTCCGATGCTTCTTGTCATAATTGCAAACTCACTTTGGTGCTCTGCCACAGTAATTCTGTAGTTCAGGCATATCCTGCCATACAGCTGGAAGACCCTGTGTGCAAATAAACAAACTGATGTCAGTTTGAAATGAGATCCGAGTCTTAAGAGACACTCAGCATTAGTCTATATTTGGCAGAGCAGTAACTGAGTTCTGTCTTAATGTGATGTAGGTGATTGTTGGATGGGCTGGAGTGAAAGACAACAGGATGACTTCACAGAGTGTGAACGCTGAGTTTAGAGCACTAAACCGCTTTTAATCTGTCCTGCATTACTGATACATAACAATTATGAGTAATGAGCAAATGACCATAATCAGATCTTAAAAATACCTTCTCATAGGTCATTATCCTGTTTGTTCTGTCAGTAACAAGGTAAATAATTAAAAAAAACATTGACTGCAGGTGGGATTAAAATGGTTGGGGTAACTAACAGTAGGTCAGCTGTGTGTGCTGAACAGCCATGTTTCTCAATGGCCAGCACTGTTTAAATAACACTGTCCTGTTATTTCTGCTGAGTTCGTTTGTGGCCTGACAATGCTTGCTCTGTCAAAATAGCCTTTGTTAGTGATCCACACTGTTATCCAGCCGTCCTCATGTAAAGACCCAGTATTCCCTCTGTGATCTGGAAATTGTTTGGGTGTTTGTGCCTGTTTGTGCTTTGTATTGCCTCGTAACAAAAACACAGTCCAGCTAGTAACTTCTTTGTATGTTTAATTATTGTTTGCAGTAGCTAACAGATGAACCAGCTGACATCTGAATGCTGTGAGTGGATTCTGTAAGTGGATATGATGAAAATCAGAAAGTGAATGTTATTTTATAATAAGTGGTTATTGAGGGATAATATCGGCTGGGCAGCTGTGTTTTACATGCAGTAATGGAAAACCCTGTCTGCCTGATGACATACAGCCAGTACCATAATGTCTTTGATACTGTCACTGTACAATTAAAACACAAAGACCAACATAAGGCAGTACTAAGTGAAAACATTCACGTCCAATTGAGTCCTTTCAGAAAAAAGGAAATTCACTTAGAATGTAAGTGACTTCACTGAGAGATTCTGACAACTACAAGACTGTCTGCTGACCTGATCCGGTAAACAAACACACTAATGTCAAATCCTAATGGTTTCAAAGACCAAAGACCAACAATTTTAGGTTCTAAGAAAATTTCCATAACGTTTTTTAAGTAACAGAAACAGTAACAATGTTATTTTGAAGGTTTTATGAACATTCAAAACATCCAGTTTGTAGTATTTTTAATTATTATTGCTGGGTTGTTTAAACAATTTTTTAATTCTCTAATATTTTAAAAACGTTTTAGAATAATGTTTTTGATATATATGATATACACATTTAAAAAGTTCTACTACTGCAAGAACATTTTTGATAACTTTGAGAGAATGTTAGTCAACAGTCTAAGAACATTTCCTGTTAGCTGGGAGGTCATCTTTTTAAAGCCATGTTGCTGACCTCTGCAGGTCACGTGGCACATGTTCCACACGTGTGTGCTGAGGCCTGGCATCAGTTGAGCGGTTGTTTCGTGTGGATGAGCTGCTTTCCCTGCAGCCGTTTTGAGTTCACCTCTAACAGAGGTCACCTGTCGAAGGAAATTCTCAACTGCCTCGTGTGGTAAAGGAGTAACCGCCCTAAATTTATCCTCTGTCATTCAGTGGAGCAAAAGTAATCGAATTATTAACAGTTCCTTAGAAATGAGTCCACTGAACCGAAATGTGCCATTTTTATTGTTAGATAACAGAAAACATCAGTGATTGCATAAATAAGTGGCCTTGGGGACAGTCGCCTAGATGATAAAATTGCAGCTTAAAGGTTTTGAATTTCTTCCGTCATCTTGTTTGTAAACCTGCAACTAAATCCACTAACTAGTTATTTTCTCCTGTGCTGTGTGGTAGTCACGGTAATATTAAACTGTACAGATGAAATGGATGCTTGTTTGTTTATCAAAAGATGCTTGACAGAAGAGTTGACACAAATCAGCCGTGTAGCTCATTTCATATGTGGTTCTGTTTCTTAAAGAGCAAGTTATCAATGATAATTTACATAATTTCTCATCACAACTTACGGACCAAGCATAACCATGTCCTTAAAGTTTAAGCATATATTAAGGAGCAAGTTAAAATCAGAGAATAAAGATGAAAGTGTGTGTAAACTGTCTATTAATATCGCTTTCTGCCCTTCTCTGTATTCAGGTGTGGGGGTGAAAGTAAGAGAGAAGTTGGGTTGGGTGGGACGATCCAAGTTGCTCTGTGGACCACCACCACACAACCCCACCCCCTGATTTCCTCCCCCAGGTTCTGATTCCAACTCTGGTGTGGCCAGTTAAGCTGGATAAGTTTTTCTTTTTATTAAACTGGCATTTGGGCGATTCGCATCTGTGCTAAAGGCTTTGGAGGTCCCTCTGTTCTTCACACCAAGGAGCTCAGAACGAGAGAGATGGAGCCGTATGAATGAGCACGAATGAGAAAGACACATGAATCTGCTGGATCGGAAGCATATGTGCTCCTCCGTCCCTGAGGTGCAGCTCCACCCTTTGCTTTCCTTGTTCTTCAGAACTTCTCTCTCATTCTCTTTCATCCTTCAAACTTCCCATCCTTGGAGAAAAACGCTCTCCAATGCGATTCTCCTCTGCTTTTATCTCCTGTTTTATTCATCCCTCGTTTTCTGTTCGTCCACGTTCTCGTGTATCATCATGTTCTCTTTTGCCTTTCCACAGTTCCTATCTTTCCCGTCAGAGCCTCAGCTCCAGATTCCACACATGCCTTTAATTTGGGAAAGATGGAGCCCAGGAGTGCAGCTAGCTTACAGCTCAGGAATTTTCCACCCTCCCACCAATCCTTATGAACGTTGGCTGGGCTAATATGGAACGTTCTCAGAACATTGGCTAGCGTTCTTTAAAGGTTCTCTCAAAGTTATCAAAGTGTTCTTGCAGTAAAATAAGTAGAATGTTTATTTAACATTATATATCATATATATTGAGAACATTGTTCTTAATTTGTTCATGGAATACTACAGAAGTTACAGTATTGTTTGAATGTTCATACAACAACTGGATGTTTTGAACATTCCTAGAACCTAATGGACACCCTGGGGAAATGTTCTTACAACCTAAAATTGTTAGCTGGGAGACAGAAGTGTGAGGCCATTAGCAGCCCAGTCTGACCCCTCCATTGAGATCCAACCACACTGTCTGTCCAATGAGTGGCCATCAAATGAAAGTTGTGGAAAGGTCCAATATAGAAAAGGAAGAAGGATTGAGAAGAAAAAGAGATGATTCAGAGAGAACGAAAGAGTGAAATGAACAGAGTCATTGCTTGGGGAGGTGATGCTGTGAGTTCATCCAAAGCTCTGGAAGAAACTCCACATACACGGGTAGTAAGACAGGACTTCCCACTGAATGCATTAAGAAGCATTAAGGCATTTGTTTGCAGACAACAATCCATTTATAACAGTCCCATTGGAATAAATGGGAACAGAACCTGGAAGTCTGATCTTAATGTCTAGACAGAGACATTATCAGAGGCATTTATCATCTCCACAGAGGTGTTAGAATTACCTATAGTAGATAAAGGTCAGATAAGCAAGTGTAGACCAACGTACCTTCACTGTCAAACACATGATTTTTGAATGTTCTGTTAGACAGGAAACAATGACTGATGTGATAGAAGAAAGTAGATCTCATCAGATCTGGAGATTGATACAAGTGTTTCAATGGATACTGGAGAGGGAGAAGAAATTCCCCAAAAGTTAAAATAATAATTACAGTAAACTTTTGATTCGCTTGATACTGCAGACGTAACTGGTTCTCCATTATTTCTTCAGCCCTGTTAAAATGCTGCAAAAAACATGCATATCTCTCTGGTGATGAATGAATTCTTTAGTTTTTGGAAAAGCCTTTTATGTTGAAAGACTCGGAGTCTGAGACTAGGGGATCCAGAGCCGTCTTTCATTTTGCATCAGCCTCCCTAATGATAGATTTATCCGAGCGCTATATAATTAAAGTTTGGCAAATAATTTTATAGAGAAAACAATAAGTCTGTATTTGCTGTTGACATGGGAGCGAGTGGTTTTGTTATATTATTGGTTGTTTTGGGGGCCTGGTGAAGTGTGTTTTTATTCTGTTGTTTAATGACTGGGTCATTGAATCATGAATTATCAGTAGAATATTTTCAAACTCTCATACAATGTCTCGCATGGTTTACAGGAAATCTCACAGGTCTGTTTGAATCATTGTGATGTCATAGATGTATTTGAAATGGTTTGAATTAAACATGTATTATGAAATCAGGAGTCTAAAATCTGGCCTCCCTATTACAAACTGAGCTGCACTCACCAGTGGTCAAGAAATCAAAACATAGGCGTGTGCCGTGGAAATAATGTTTGAAACGTTTTTCTCTCATTCTTTTGTGGCTGGTGAAGCGTGTGGCTTTGATTAATCTCAGGTCCAGTGTTGTGAACGGCTCTCTGGAGCTTCTAATCACCTCCTACAAAGCATTTATACTTATAAGTGTCAATTGTACTATATTAACCAGTTATTTTTGGTTGTAGTTCTATCCAGAATGCATTAGTTATGTATGAAGTCTGTATTTGCTGTGGTTGCAAACCAACATTTATTAATATTGATGTGTTTGTTTTAAACCCTAATGCCTAATTCAGCTCAGAAGCACTTAAGATACAGACTCCACTGAAACGTACAGTTGCAGTTTTAATAGGATAACTTTGTTTTGCTGGTTATATTTGTGTTTTTGTTTTATTCTAAGCTTTAATGTTATCTTGGATAGAATGTTCAGTGATGCCATATTTGCATACTTAATTCTAATTGGTCTTTTTCACTGGCATTGACATTGGATGACATTTTCATTGGTCATTTGTTTCTTGCATGATTTTTAAGCAGATAGCTGCTTTAACAGTGCAAAGAGGGTCATATGTTAAATCTCATGATAAGAAATTATGTTGTCAGAGTGGCCTAAACCTAAAAATACCTGTAAATATCTTAACCCTGTTCTTTCTGTGTCATGTGACTTCAGTGTTTTTTTCAGAAATGTAAATCTGGTTTGTTTTGTGCTATACATTTTATTGTTGGCTAATTTGATTTTGAAAAGTTTGACTTTGTGGATATTTCATGCTGTTTCTGAGGCGAGCCGTTTTTTCTCTTCCATGCTCTCGCACCCGTGGCCTTGATATTTTTTGTTTCTGGTTTCTGGAATGGAAATTTGCAGCTGTGGTCTGTGATTTGGAACATCTGCAAGATTCCTATAATATCAGATCTGGATTGTGTATGTGCACGTATATTATTATTTTAGTGTGTGGGCGTTCTATGTTATCGTATCTGTGTATTTATACAAACAAATATAATACATATAAAATATTTCCTGTGTAGAGTATTACACGTATAATCAAGATCTTTTCTGCGAATGAAATGAGAGGGTTCGGTTACAGACAGGCCTCATTCCGATGGAATATATTCCTCACAATCGGTCCTTATATGTGTTGTGCCTTTGCACAATTTTGAACCTCTTTATCATGCGTGACTCCAGTGCTTGGCTTGAGGTTACCAGTGAGGTTAGGGGTGAAGGCTGGAGTAGTTCAGAGGTTAATGCAGAGATCATGGGGTCAAGTGACCTTGTCTGTGGGGCTTGTTTGAAAAATCCTGGTTGATTAAAGGGACAATTCACCCAAAAATTCTATCATAATTTACTGGGCCTCATGTCACTCCAAATGTATATGACGTCTGCTTCTGAGGAACACAAAAGAAGATATTTTGAAGTACATTGTTAACCAAACAAAAATGGCACCCATAGACTTCCATTTTATGGACACAAAAGCACTGAGACGTTTCTAAAAATATCCTCTTTTGTGTTCCACAGCATAAAATGTTATACAGGTTTGGAATGACATGTGCATGAGTAAATGATGGAAGAAGTTTCATTTCTGGTCTGTCTTAGCCAATCACAACATTTTTGGAACCAGTTATCTTTCCAAACGACACCTAATCCATAGAAAAGGACATGATGTCCGATGCAGAGATAGGAATGGGTGTGGAAGAATGATAAATCCCAAAAACAGTCTCAGAGTCTGTACTGTGAAACTGTGATGTTATCTCGCTTTGCAGAAATGGTTTTTACAACTGGACCTACAAATAAGACTTAATTACAGCCCTTCTGTGTTCTTTTGTAAATTATGGGAATAGCTGATCATTCAGTCCAAATAAGGATTTGAAATTAGCCAGTAACGTTTAGATGTGTTGTTTGGCTGATGAAAGGACCACCGAGGGTAAATGGGTGGCCCTCAGGGGCCCGACTCTTCACCAGTGCTCCAAATGAAGGTGGGAAACAGCAGAAAGAAATCACCAAGAATTATCAGATTAACTGTTTTGTATTTTGTGTTTTCAGAATTCAGAATTGAATTGGATAACACAGTGGCACCAAAAAGGTATTTAGATACTAAAGTTATACTTTAAAATGTTTAAACACCTTTGCACAATTTAAAGAAAACAAACATAACAAAGACCATTTCAAGCACAACATTATAAAAAAATTGGGTTTTGTGTTACAAAACAATAGAGAAAATAAAGACAATTTAGTTTGAACTTTCTGATTGTTATCTTTCTGTGTGATTTTGAATTTGAGACAATGAAATTCATGCATTTTTAGCTGTTGCTTAAATGTCTGAAAAAATGCCAAAATACCTTTTTGGGCCACTGTTTATTGTTGTGTACTATGATCTCATTTTGACGTATTTTAATGAATGTTTGTTTCTTGTCATTGGTCAATTGTTGCTGAACTGTTATGCCACTGTCTTGTTTTTGGGTCTATTTATAGCATTCTGTTTTTTTGGTGTTGATGATAAGGACTCAGAAATCTTACTTCCCTGCTTGTTATCTGTCGGAATGCAAACAAGCTATCAAATACAACAACGTCTGAACACAACGGGTTGGAGGCAATCTGGGAATTCTGTGGTCTTTTCTGGAACTGAACAAGATTGTTATCTGATGGGTAATGTAAAGGTCAGACTTTGTCAGAGAGGAATTCCCAGACTTAGGGCAGTCACTGGCTGGTATTCCCAAAGCAAGTATGTTGGGATATGGGAGTAAGATTGGAAGGGGAGTGTTACTGTGAGGTCATTCTACGGAGTGAGAGGATGGGCTGGGCTGAGAAAAACACTCAAACAAGCGAATACTGTAGATAATGGAAAACTTCTGTTATTGCTAATGTAGAGATTCCCACCTTGAAAACTGTTTTTGACATATTTTGACCACAAGTTGTTCATACAACATTCTCTCTCTTTCTCTCTCTCTCTCTTTCTCTCTTACACACACACACACACACACACACACACACACACACACACACACACAGTTTGTCTGTAAAGTGTTTTATGTGAAGATCCATTGTGCTCTTAATTCCCATTCCAGGACAAATGTATGTAGTATTTTCTCTGTACTGATTGCGTCTCATGCAAAAGTCAGAATTTTTTAGTCTCTATAAGCTCCATAAGGTCTCTTTAAGATCTCTATAAGCAGAACTGTATATGTCATATTGCTTTCTGACATATGTCTGTGGAGTAATCAGTACTCCAAGTAATTCTGATGTCAGTCTAAACACCCTTTCCACTGTTTTTCCAACATTAACTGCTCATGGATAACTGTCATGTTATTATTTGAATTAATATTTCCATGCGGGCCTGTAATTGTCACATATTTTAAATAATTCTGTCCCTAAACTACAGTGCCAAAAAAAGATGCCTAGGGCAGTTCTTGGCCATAATAAGCTCCAGTGTGGACCAGACTTTATGCCAAAGTCAAATAGTCTGGCTTCCTCAGACGTCCACTGTCCCAAATACCAGACCAGCTTTGAAAGCAAAAGAAGAAAGAGGGACAAAGAGAGGAAAGGGGAAACATTTAACTGGAGTGATGCTGGACTGTGTTGGTGGTCTGCCTGCAGTTTGGCTGTGAACTCGGGGTTGTGTAGTCTGGGCAACCCAGCAGGTGGGTGTGAGGGAGTATACAGTCATACACTATAATATAAGCTTGGCATCCGACCCACCCACTCATGAGATCCAACCCATAAACACAGACCTCTTGACAAAACAATTCAAAAACATAAAAAAATCCTTACCTTGCAGATTTTTTGAGATCTTTGTAAATTTCTGTTTTTCTGTGGATGTGTTTTTGAGTAGATATTTTCGAGTGATAGCTATAAAATTAGATGTTTGGTTTATGATAACGTATACACTATGCAGTAGTACATCACTTAGCTTAGTCGGCTGGAGTTTCAGCTTTGATGCGTGTGTGAATCCATGAAGGCTTAACATTTATTATATAGTGTGTCTGTAACATGTGAAAGCTGTATTAAGTCGGGTTTAAACTAGGAGAGATAGCACCACTCTCACTGTTATCTGTGCCTGTAAGATCAGGTTTTACAAGGTCTCCCCAAATCCCACTGGTTTTAAGAGCCACATTCTCACAGTACTGTGTGTGTGTGTGTGTGTGTGGGTGTGTGTGTGTGTGTGTGAGAGAGTGTGTGTGTGTGTGTGTGCACTTATACAGCGTTGTTTATTTGGTTTTGAGTAAGAAGGTGTTTAAACTCTTTGATCTACGTGTGTGCATATGTCTTTAAAAAGTAACGGCACACAAAAGTCACTCTTAAAAAGTGCCTTTGCATTATATAACAAAATATCAAATCAAGTGTTTTATTTTAAAGAAAGATAATAGACGTGCATGTTACAGGCAAAACATTTCACACGCTTGCGAATGGATGGATGAATGGATGGATGGTTGACACTGGACTTGAAATTCTGTAACTAATACAATGAAATTCTCACATTCACAAGTGTGACTTGTATAGGGCTGGTAACTGTAACTGTATATGGATGTGTGTAGGTGGGAGTGCTCCAGTTTTATGAACCAGACATTGCCCTAAAAACTCATGCCGTGCTAAACGAGTCTTTAAACACACCAAATATAAAATTCCACACAACCTTTCTCTGTTAACACATATTTTTTTTATCTTTTCAGAGGAGTAAGATGTCAGGATGGAGTCTTTGTGTTTTTCTTTCTTCATTGTTTACATTGACTGCAGACCAGTGTGTTGCATTTGGACCAAAACAGTGCGGTAACATATTCCTCACATATTCAGTCACAATCAAAACAATCCACCAATCACTGCACAGCTGCTGGTTATATTGGCTAGTCTCACAGCTCAGATCCACAACCTTCTTTATTGGCGTAACCTGTGGTCAGGTGTGTTATTGAAAATAATTAATAATGCAATGATTTAAAAACAACAGCGATTTATAACAATTATATTATTGGAGATTAAAATCACACTGAGGAGGTAGAATTACCCTGACCTCTCTCTCTCTCTCTCTCTCTAGCTCACACACCCTTTTCTAAATATCTCACAGCTGTTTCTCACTCTGTAGTTGAGAAATAAATGTCTGACATGGTCTTCTGAGAAGGACTGTGAGTTATGACAATTCTTAAGAAGGTAAATGCACCCCCCCCACACACACACTTTCTCTTACTCATCATATTTCAGTCAGCACATCTCCTCACAGATCTCTGGATGGGGGGTTTGTTTACCTTAAGGTTTATTTTTATTGTATTATGAACTTGCCTTTGCAAGTGGTAGATTGTTTTTGAAAGGAGCTTGATGGTATACAGTGGGGTCCAAAAGTCTGTGATCACTACAATTCAAAATTCTTCTATTTTGAATTCTTTTCTAATTTTATCCTTTTTCTGCATAATGACTTTTCTGCATAAAACTGAATGCATGAATTTCTTAGTACCTGGTATGTATCCTGCTTTTGCCTCAATCACAGCAGGAACTTCAGCTGGAATGAACTGAGAACGTTCCAGAACGTTCTGAGAATCTTGAATGCTTCAATGGAAACAAGTTAATTTGACCTTTTGTACACAGACTTGACATGGTCTGTCAGATATAGGCTTACGTTTGATAAATGACCTACATTGTAAAGATTTCTGTCATTTTCCACCATATGCTGTATAAAGTAAACATCTGCAGTTAATAACTTTATTACTTTATATTATAAAATTATAGATTTTTAATGTGGTTTCAGACTTTACGATCCCACTGTGTAGATACAGCACAGACTCCCTACAGATACGTCACACATGTGGGTGAGTTTAATTCAGGGTGTGGTGGGTCTAGTCATTACGCTCAAGTTATTTAGTAAGATGCCTTCCAGCAAATCAGTGACTCCATGATGCTGAAAGCATGAAGCACATGGCTGAATGAAGACTCACTCAGAAATGCCTTGCGTGTTCTCATGTGTCATGCATGTTTAAAATGACTCTGCTGCGTGAATGTTTGATGTTTACTCAGGATATCTGCTTCTTTCTGTACTTATTTTAACACCCGTTTCTCGGGAAGTGCTGGAATATTTCAGGCTTCTTCCGTCCCTGTCCCTCATTTAATGATGTAAGAAGGTCTGATGTTGATGTCTGGAGGTTCAGGAAAGCACAGCAGTCTGTGAGCGTATGGTTGAGTGTGAGACAGCCACAGGGTTTTTGCAGAGCCCGAATGTGTCGTCAGCTCTCCTTATGTTTTGGAATTTTATCCCGTGTTATAAAACACAAAACTGTCCTAATGTCCTCCAGCAGTGTGTTTGTAACTTTTAAACTCAGCATGCTTGCTTTGCACCAGTATGGAATGCAGTTTTAATGTGCTTGTTTTGTTTGAATGATGATTGTTATGCTCCATATGGAGGTTGTCTTACAGTGTCCTTTGGACTCCCCCTCCACACTATCTAGTGTACATTTTCTGATTTTGAGGACGAATGATTTAAAAAAATAATGACATGCACAGATAAATCAATTAATATAAACATTGCAATATAGTATATTTTGATTTCACCGTGACTAAATTTAAGAGTAGGGGATAGAAAATATCATTATCTCAAAATAACAAACAGAAAGTCCCTTCTGTGATAGAGAAACAAATATGTAAGTGTATATGTAAGAGTATGTGTATTTATATGGGCTGGTTAATAAGATGCTGGGCTGCTGGGCTGAAGATAGGCGGTGAGTGTTTTAACAGTGAAGTGGTGTTGGGGCTCAGACTGCATTGTAAACATGAGGCTGTTTCCGCACCCATTTGTCAGAACACACAAAAACATAGAGCATGAATCAAACGCAGAAATGTCTTGTTAAGAACTTTTGTGTCTTGCATGCAGAGTAAAATTAAGCTATGAAGCATGCCCATTGTTCCATCACAATATATTTAGTGTATGTTCTGATTAATAACACACAAGCTTCTAAAAATGACGTATATAATTTCTACACCACTTGCAGAGCCAAACTGAATTGTAATCTTTTGTTTGTTTAATCAGTCCACTGGACCGGACAAAGCAAATTTGGCTCAGCCAGTGGTGTGAGTTTTGGGCAGAACCTACAATTGTAGACGGGGGGCTGTATGGCTATCAAACTTATTTTTACCATTCTGTTTAGTTCTGCTAGTTAGTGGTGCTGGGATTACACACTTAACTGAAGCACGTGTCACAACCTTTTGTATTCTTCTATATATTATATTCTCTCTGTATGAAATGTTTAATCTATTGTTTTAATGCACACAGCTTATTATTCAAATCTGGCACCCTTTTAAAGAAAGATTGCAAGTATTTTGGAATGAGAGGCAGAGAAAACTCAACTTATTTATATCTCAGTTGCATGAGGGAATCTCCCTCTATAATGGCTTTTACTGTAATGTTATTAGGTGAAGGGGTCTGTAATGAGACGCATTAGAAGAGCTTTGCTGTCTGGCCAGACTGGAGTTCTGATAACCATCTATGCTCACATCAGGCCAAAATACTGATGTAAGACCCTCAGCATGACAAAGCCTGAAAAAACAGGAAGTAATCTGCCACAGGCACGTGGATGTTGGTCCAATTCCAGGTTTCTTTCATCACAGTGATGATTGTGTTTTTTAATTTGTCTGTCCCCAAATCTAACGATTGTACCTTAAATGAATGAAACTTTCTAAATTCTTGTGATTTTTATGGAGGTATGTGTAACATAGATGTCTATCCAGACCTTTCAGAATACAAGCGTAGTGTCTAAGAGTCTAGGATTAGAAAATTAATAATTTGTTTTCCATGTACACACAACATATTTTTACACACATGCCCTTAACGTACAGTCAAGGACGGGGGTTGAGTTTCTCACATTCTGCATAGATTGGCGGTTATGTAATAACGAGACTGGCTCTGAATTTCACGCTGGCAGATGACGGGACCCCGGGGACTTTCGATCAGTCTCTCAGCTCTCAGTTCAGTGTGTCTGAACACTTAACAAGACATGACAAAGTGTGCTGAGCATCTAGGTCAGCTTTTAAACATTTCTGCTCTTCGTCGCTCTGCATTTGCATTGGGTGTGATATCTAACTTCATCTATAAATTCAGTTGCTATTGACATTTTAGCTTACAGATGTTGGTATAAGGTCAGACAGGGATGATTCGTCTCTGCCCCAACTGATAGAGTTCTCAGGAACAGAAGTTCCCAGTATGAGCTTGTGGGTTTGTCCTACATCAAAGTGGATCAGCGTGAGTCCAGATATCAACAGCTGGCAGCTGTTCTCCCAGGCAGTTCAGAGGTTAGTGGGTCCTACATGGTTCTTGTGTTTAACTCTGCAGCACCAGTGGTCTGTCCTACCTTATGATATCCAGATGCCCCAGCTAAGGTGGAAACAGGAACTAGGCTATCTGATCTGATGCCGCCACCCACATCCAGCCCCCTTGATGACACGTACACGCAGAACTTTTGTGGCTGAACCAAAACTGCTGTTGTTTTCTGTAGGTTCTTACTGCTGTTTGTCAGCACAGGTGTTTTAGTCACTTATGTTATTTTGAATTTCCATTATGTTCCTTTATGGAACCATTATGGTCCATTAGGTTCCTGGAATGCCTTTTTAAATTTTGATAGGGCTGCATGTCTTTTTTGTACAATAGGCATTAATTTATTTGATATATAGTTGAATTGCGTTGTGCTTGATTGTTTTAATGGTTTAATTTTAAGCTGCAGTCTGTAACTCAAACTTACCAAACTTTAAACAAACTTTATTTTGATAAAAATAAACATACATAACTTTCAATTTTCAAAATGGTCTCATTATCTTACCCCGATTCATAACTGTAAGCTTATAATTGTGATTTATAATTTGAACTGTTGTGTCTGATTTCCCAGGAAATATCAGTTTGACTTCATTTGAACTGAGAACTGCGTAAATAACCTGCAGTTATATGTTTTAAACAGAGATGGCGGTAGAGAGGTGAAAGTTACAGATTGCAGCTTTAGAAAGAAACTTTTGAATCTTCAGTTTTGTCAGATAGAAGGACTTTAATGTCATAAATATGCCTACCCTGTTATTTCTTAACCCACAATTGTTGTTTGTGTGAAGGAAAATTGAGTACATGAGATCAACATAACAGATGTGGAACAAGATGTCTGTCAAAGTTTAACCAATCACAGATCAGCAACATCGACTCCTCTGTCTCCAGATGCAGATTTCAAGTAGTGTTGATTTTTATAATTAATTACTGGGTAATTTGTAAACATTCACTGTAAGCATTTAAATCTACATTTTCAGTTAAACAATAACACTTTTTAATATGCTCTTAATCTACCGATACAAAGTTTTGTCAGTAACAACAACATTGCTATTCTCATCATCGTATGCTAATACACAAGACCAAAATATCTCATAAATGTTCTCTCTGGTTTCTCAATTTCCTAGTTAACAGACTTACGTGTCAGCAGCAATCAATGTGGAGACCGTCAGACCGTTTCGGGTAAACGAGTCTGAGGAATGGATAACTCCACAGTCTGGTGTTTGGCTCCAGTAACCGCAGGCCACTCGGCTGTCCCTAAAATAGCCACTTTAAATTGTAGGTTCCCTTTGGCCCTGGAGAGTGAGGAGCCTGATTTCAGTGAATGCCAGGAATATGCCTGCGAACACTGATGGTTATTCCTCCAGAACCTTGTTTGGAAACTTCATTTTATGCAGGCAAAGAACTAGCAAACCCATGCAATGCTTTCCAGCTCAAAACCTTCCCCTCACCCCCTCAAACCACAAGACTGTATTTTGATGTTTATTCTGTCTGGCCGAATAATAAGATGCTTATGACGGAACCACAATATTGCAAAGTATGCCTGCAACCTACAAACCCTCATCTTACTATAAAGTTGAGATCCTTTTTGCTTTTGCAAGGCGTTTGCTTGTTCATTGTTAATTATGGTGAAGCATTTCCGACACAGTTGATACTTTCTTGCTTCGTATGTACAAAAAGGTTCCTGATCTATTTACAGATTAACTGGAGGCCAATTAAATAATCTAGCTGACAGTTTGTAGTTGACAGGCTGTAAGTGCCAAATGAACCAGACCAGAGCCAAGCAGACAGTCCAAGGTGAAGCCGGGAGGCACTGAAACCTTGAGTGAGAGACAATCTCCCTGTTTGCCAAGTTGTGTATGTGTATGATTGAGCTAAAGGGGCTGGAGCTATGCTAGCTATCACAGCTGATTGATTGTCCTCCAAAGCCCATTACCTTGTGTTCTGTTTCAGGCTGCCAGGATCACATCTTCTGCTCTCATACACACATTTCATGTAGACCTTTAAAACCTAAGACTTATTCTACTGTATGTCCCTATGCAGACACTCATTTTTAATTCATTATGCTTTAAATTAATAAGATGCATTAAATATACACTGTATCTACATTTTAGGTAATGTATTTGGCTAAGACGTTGTAAGACAATGGTATGTCCTTGACACGTGATTGGGTAAGAAAATAGCTAATGTCAAGCTAATGTTTAATGAGGGAGTGATTCATGTTTATAACTGTATGACTTAAGATGCTGTTTTTATTGGACTATTCCCTATGATATATCTCACCGCCTTATTATAGGTCTCCCCAGAATTAATGGTTTCCAGGTGCACAAAAATTTATAATTGTGAGGTCACAATTGTTCTATAGGCTACACGTGACTTGTTGTGCCCCATCAGATTAAGTATTTGGGAGCTTCCCACATGACCTGAAAGAAAAATTGAATTGGACAGTTTTTTTGTACCTCAGTATTTTCTGTTCCACAATATGGACACCGGTGGACCGGGATGCAATAAGCTACGATTTTCCTTAATAATGTTTATCTGAACTTTAGTGGATGTGAGACAGACCTTAACAATGGGGTCGGTTTACAGGAAGCAGATAAGCAGAAACTAGGCAACTTAAAATCGGCTAGAATTATCACAAACATTTAGCGGTTGGAGGTACGTGACCTTCTGAGTTAACTCAACAGACGTTTGAGCATCACAAAACAAACCTGGTGAATTGAATGGAAACATAAGTAAACCACATCTCAGATCAACTCTGATTTCTATTTGAGAAGAGGGTGCAATCCCACTCCCATTCCAAAAACACTGTGTGGATTCAGTTATATGCAACATCTGTGTCAATATTATGAGATCTGTCAGCCTTTTTGCGCTTTTAAATTGCTCAAAGCGACCAGCCCCCATCTGTGAATGGTCAGCCATGAAAACACTCAGTTTTGGGGGAGTGTGTGCGTGCGTGTGTTTGTGTGCATGCGTGTGTGAGAGTGTGTGTGTGCTACTGAACTATGTGAAGCTTCCAAGGAAATTTTTTTGCCCACAATTTTCCTGGAACTTGGAATCATTGACGGGTTTTGAACAAAGAACTAATTTTCACAATATGCCCTGATTTTAAAGAATGATGAAATTACCAGTAAACAGTCTAAAGCTTTTAATAATAAGCATGTGCTGTTAATGAATTATTAATTCAAAGTGTACAGAAGACATTTATAAAGCATATAATTTATTTTGATGTCCGTTTATTTAATTCATAATTAATAATTTCGACAATCAACTCACACAATATGAATAAGGATCAGTGGGGTATTTTGTTATAGTGGGATGGGGTGTATTTCAGTGTCTTCTGTAAAAGTTTACCCACACGTTGGGAGAAAGCTCGCTACCCACCCACACAAGACACATTGGATCTCTCTGTCTCTTTCTCTCTCTCTCTCTCTCTCTCTCTCTCTCTCTGCACAACCTTTTCCTCAGATATGCTCAACACAGAGCGGAATCAACACCCCGCATCAGGAACTAAACACACACTGCTCTGGGACCTCTGAAACAACACATCTCAGGTACGTGTCATGGGACATTATATTTTACTTTAACATATCAGCATTGCATTAAATCACCAGGCAATGTAACCCGAATTCATTTGCTGACGTTGGTAACACTGACCCGTTCAGTAAAGGCAGGGAAGGACGCGTCTCGGGATAAACTTGGGGGATAACGGGCTCCTATCTCCATAATAACATTTAACTCGTGCGTCTATCGCGTCGTGATGTCCCGTTATTTATTACAGGATGCGCAGTCGCATGATATTTCGGACAGAGATAAATTGCACGACCCTGTCCGAGCATTATTAACCCAATAGTTGCATTTTTTATATCCTCATGAAGGCGGACCGCTTGCTGCTTCTCTGTAAATTTTGTGCTTAGGGGTCGGGCGCAGTGCGCAAGATGTACGCGCTACACGAGCGAGGTAAAGACGGGAGAAGTGGACAGATTTTATAGTGCATGAAAGCAATAAGATTTATAAGATAACATGCAATTATTATAACTTTGCTGTCAAGTTATGCACATGCCTAAGTACGTAAAGCCACCGCGAAGCAACAACAGTTTCATCCGCCACTCGTGCGTTTTGTTGTCACCCAATTTTTAAAATCACCTCTAATGTGAAGGAGATGGTGATCGGCCGACAGTTGTTCAAGTGTCCGGAAAAACAGCCTCCTGTTGTGTTGACACCGGCTGGCTAGTGAATAACTTCAAAGGGCAAGTGTCGAGCTGGCTGGATGCGGACAGAGGTGCGAGGTCAACAACTGTGCGCCGGATGGCCACTCCAAAATCATTCAGGCTTTGTTTGGTAGTCCGTCATACGCATTTGACCTTGACAGCAGAGTCTGGTTAGCAGCGCTTATCTGTGTGCTGTAATGTTTTGTGATCAGACTGGAACTCTTGACACAATATATCATGTTTCTGAAGCACAACACGTCTTTGACCGCCAAGGTCCAGTTTGCAGGCTGATGGGAATGATTTAAATGGCCATGTCTGCATGTGTCTCCTGGTGTGGCTTTAAGATGTTTGTTCTGAGAGGAATATAGATAGCAATGTAAAAGCGTGTCCAGAGCAATTTTGTCCAAGAACCTGAAGCAAGAACTCAAGTGGTTTTATGAAGCTATAAACTCGGAAGCTGTTTTAGAAATGTGATGAGACAAATGGTTTTAAGGAAAATGCGAATAGGTCGAGCTGAGGTCAAGAAGAGGATTATGGGAGAAGCAGTGGTGTAATAAAAGTTCAAGTATCTTAGGATTAGTGATCTGATAAATAGAACAATTTATGGTTATTTCTTATAACTTTGGGATTGTTGCATCATTCAGTGTTTCATTTTAGAAATCCACCAACAGGCTTGACAACTTAATAGTAATAATAATAATGCATTTTCTGTATTCAAAAATGTTTCTGTGGCTTTTAACTAAATATTGTGCAAATGTTTTCCTACTGTATTTAATTTGCTATATTTACATCACATTAGCCTAGTCTATACGTCACATATATATTGATATATAGAGAAAGATACTTATTTCCATCAAGGACCTGGGAGCACATAGATCCAGACTCACTTAAGTGGTCCTTAAATCTGAAGAAATGGGGGGGCAACGGAAGGACAGTAGAGGAAGAGAGCTGAATCACACAGCATCAGTTATCTGGTGGTATGTGGAGAAAGGCTGGAGTCTGTTTCCTGGAAATGTGCTGATTTCACTGCCATACGCATGCAGTTAGTCATTTAAAGCGTTTTTTATGAAGCGGTAAGAAATGTTCATTACCTAAACAGATTGATGACATCATTGTTTCCAGATTTTTAAAAACTGCTTAGTAAACGATTGTGTTTTATAAGATAGTAGACAGACAGTAATTGTATTAATTTCGGGGCCCATTTTGTTTGTCTGTTTATGTGTTTACAGTGTAGTTGCATTTGTAAACGAGTGAAAGGAGCACAAATGCCTCTCAATAATAGAGATTAATGAACG
>JAZGTK010004965.1:0-23313 GCA_036877625.1 Ambastaia sidthimunki
ATGTGCTGTCCACTTCAATTTCCTCACTTATTTTCAAAGATTTATTCTTTTTCCATGAATCACAAGTGGTGAAAGGTTCTTCCTTAAGTCATCCAATGTTTATTCTAGATGTCAGAAAGTTGTACGTTTTGGTGGAGATGGAAATCCAATACACTATAAAGACATGGTATATAATATATATGATGTATGTATAGTGGTATACAATAACATTTTAAATACACAAGTTTTAATTTGCTCTATGTAGATGACTACACAGACAGAGGAAAGGGTGACACAAGCATATTCCCTCTCTAAAATGAGCATTTCCTCAGTGGGCAGCATTAACTATGACCTTCATCGTGGGCTTTCATACAGCTCAGATGACTCCGAGGATGTTGAGGCGTCTCAAGTGCATGTCATATGCAGTCCTGCCCTACAGAGGGAGCCCTTACCAGATAATGTCCCTCCACACGTGAACTCATAACAGTCATTGATAAAAACAAACTACGTGTCTGTTGTCTGACTCATTTTGTCAACTGATGTGTCTTTTTGAGTTTAGATTCTGTTACAGTTCAGGTGTCAGTTCATGCAACTGATGATGCCACAAAATCAGATTCTTCACAGAAAGGATCAATTTATCATTAACTCAAACTAAAACACAACAATGTAATAATATTGTAAAGTCATTTTGCTCATACCTCTGACATAATCCAATTTGCTTAAGAATCATGAATATTTAGTGGTACAATTTGGTTTAAAGCCACTCTGATGTTCTTGGATGTTTTAGTATGTCTGGTGTGTTTCTCATTGTGCATAATACAGAAAGTTAAGCCGGATGTGCATAAATCCCTTAAAAAGCAGACTGAGAAGACTGAGGCCCTTTGATCTCTGTAACAAAACAAGCTATGAGCTGTCAGCAGCCAGTGACCAGAACACTTAAACATTAACATTTCCTCCACATGTATTCCTCCAACAAAGTTTAAACATCATATACCCTTCCCATATGCTGTAGCTGTCACATAACAATAGCTGGTTGCTTTATTTAAAGGTTACAGACATTCAGAGACGCATCACAGCTTTGAGTACAGCAGGAATGACAGTGGAGGCCTCCGGCTGATGAGTATGTATAGGACTATCATATATCCTGTTCCATTATATCATACTCCTGTTTAGTTTTTCGGCACAGTACAGAAACACACACATACACTACGAAGTCTATAATGCTAATATATGTAAAATAATACTCAAGACATATTTTATTTGGGGGAGGGGCTGGACTCTATTTCAATAATAACATTTAATATTTGCTTATATCTTTTCAGTAGATGTGGACTGACAAATCACATGTACCAGCAAGTACATGAAAAATCTGCTTATGTTCAGTAATTAAGTATCTTCTCATTCACTCAAACTGATTTAATTTCCATATGATGCATTAATATGCATGTCTTAAACATTTTACTTGTTGCTGTATTACATAAAGTCAGTAGTGGTCCATTGCTTGTTCCTTTTTATTTGATCAAAACAGTCAAAAAAGACAATTTAAACTATTTTATTTCAAAGACCTTTATAATAAAAGGCTGATGGAATGTTCAATAACAGAATATTACAGTACAAGTTGTGACACCAGCTTCATAGCCATTTGCCCCCCACTCCCTGTGTGACTGGTACTATGAAAGAAAGAATGAGAAGATGAGAAATAAATGAGGTCTTAGTTTGTTTGGTTTGATAGAGCAAACCCAGTTACTGTAATTAAGAGATAAATGGACAAATTACTGCCAATGAGGAGAGAACAGAGACATTCTGTCTGAACTCCAGCAATTCCTTTAAAAGGCAATATTTGAAAAGTCCCACTAAATCCAAACAAATCTCGGAAATGTCTCCAGATGTGCAAAGGCATTCCTAGCACATCCAGTTTTGAGAAACATCCATTGACAGGCACCACAGGGCTTTCAATAACATTTGTATATTAAATCTGAATCTCAGAATCTATACAAAAGTTGAAGCAACATTGACTGTCTGTGGTAACTGTGGTGACTGAAAAAAGTAAAAAGTCGAGATGGTCAACGGTCCAAAGAACGTTTCTGGATGGCCTCGCTAACCACGTTTTTGAGGAGGGCTATTACAGAGCGCGGGTCATCACTGCTCACCACAGCACTGCCCGACACAATCATGTTAGCTCCAGCCTAGGACAGATAGCAACGAATAATAATTAAGTTACCAGAGAAATTCATGTAGTTCAATACAGCAGACTCTGTTTACATCAAAGCTACAATACAGTGACTCTGTTTAAAGTTCAGATGTAGCAAAGACTTTATGCAAAATTGTAACAAACCATATAAACACTTCCTGAAAATCAGGTGATTTAAACATGTTTGTTTAAGGCTGTTTCTACTGTCTTAAACAGATATAAGTGATGTATTTATAGAGAAATATAAACTGGACTCATTTACCTCAGCACATCTGTAGATGCTGTCTGGACCAACTCCCCCATCCACCTCAATGTCCAAAGAAGGAAACTGACTCCTTAACCAGCTCACCTGTAGATCACAAGCACCTTTAACATCCAAAGCTGCTGTATGAAGAGTCTAACAACTAACTATATGAGTAACAGAGGCATATTATGTCTCACATACCTTTGGCATCATGTCTTCCATAAACTTCTGACCACCAAAGCCAGGCTCAACTGTCATAACAAGAGCCATATCAATCTGTCCAGCCCATGGTGCTAATTCCTCAACAGTCGTTCCTGGTTTGATAGCAAGACCAACCTGCATCAAAACAGACAAAAAACTAAAAGATTTAACTAAGTTCCTCTATGAGTCAGCAGAGGGCACCAAAGCAATGAAACAAAGCATGTATGTGCCCAGAATATAAGGCCCTGTTTACACCTGGTATTAAGATGAATTTTGGTCAACTGGATCACAGCTGGACGAGAGAGACACTTTTCACAAACAGGCCCCAAACTAATTTAATCAAAGTGTTTATTATAGTTTAAACATTGCAAATGGCACATTTGAACAACAGTTTGAACTCCACAGACCTTCATACCACTCTCTCTTATTTCCTTGATAAGGTTTCCAGGGTTGGTCGTGGCTTCTAGGTGGAAAGTGTACTGACTGGCTCCTGCCGCAGCCATAGGCTTCACCCACTGCTCAGGCCTGGACACCATCATATGCATGTCTGCAAAAAACCAAAGTGTAAGAGTTTCCCAAAACTAGCTGCAATGTTTTACTTACCCAGTTTGTCCTACAGGTAATGTTTACTTAACAACCCAGACAGAGAGAGACAACATGAGAGAAGTCAATGAGAACTCTTTTATTTTTAAAGAAATGACAAATTAAACTGACAGCTATTTGATCTAAACAGTGTTCAGAGAGTACTGAACATTGACCACTGCCAAACAGCAGAGACACCAACAGATTAGATTACAAAAGACAAACTGTCAGAGAAGGATAGGACAGACTGTACGACTTACAACATAAGCACATAAAAAGATCATATTTGTGAATGTGAAACTTACCAAAAAAGGGATCAGGGCCAATACTGCGTCGTAAACATTCCACCATCGGATGTCCAAATGTTATATTCGGAACAAAATGCCTTGAGATGCAAAAGTAATGAACAGGATTAATGTTGCAACACGTGATTCATTCAATATGACTGTTTCAGGAAGAACAGAGTTTATCCTGTCATAATAATATTATTGCTAATATTATATATCTCTGAACTCGTGCATTTGAATGTTCTGAATGAATTATTAATAACACACTTTAACCAAATAGATTAGAGTACAATACGAGTTTATAATGTGGGAAAGTAAGATATCAAAGTTTATTTCTCACCCGTCCATAACGTCCAGATGCAGATAATCAGCACCGCACTCCATCATTCTCTCACACTCCCTCCCGAGCTGCGAAAGATCGCTGCTCAAAATTGAAGGTCCAATTTTTGCAGTGTACGCCATGCTCGCCTTCTGTTTCCACTTCTTCTTCTCGTTTATTTACCATTCACACTGAAAGATTATTGCCACCACCTACTGTACATTATAGGAATTGCATATGTAATGCATATTTGAAGAACTGTTTATGTGCACTAATAAAGGACCAAATAAGATATGCAGATGGTGCTTGCGCTCTTTTGTTCCCTTTGCAAATTTAATAAAGTTCCGCGCAAACAGATTGTTTATGGATCCGTAATTGAAAGAGAATGAAAGACTTTTTTGATGTTTGACGATGTAGTAACAAAATATGAACATTAACAAAAAACATTCAGACCAACAGTAAACAAAGTAAAATAGGTGTATTCATGAAACGCTTCTACGGAGAGGAATCAGAGATTGTGGGTCATATTAAGCAGACAGACAATATTGTTTTTTATGTATAAACATTTATTTCAACAAATCAAAACCAAAATTTAAATCCTTAGAACCTTGTGAATAGTTTTGTGGTGTGCTATTTCCAAACCCGAGTGACACTCGTACACACAAAGGTAATGTGAATTATCAAACCAAACAAAACACAAAACTTTTACAACACTCAGCAATGTCTCAGCAGAAGTAAACAGTTGCAATTGTCCTCAGAGTTGTTTATCTTCCTGAACTGTTTTGTCCTTTGATCAGGATGTCATTTAAAAGAGAGAAGCTGACATTGTTGATTAAAGCTAATGGAGACATTTCTGAAATGTTTCACATTTATGAGTTTAAACAGGCCCTGCTTGCAAATCCAAATAAACTGTAATGTGTTTCAAATAAATACATGACAATATTTAACACACAAAATCACAATATTCCTTTGAATTCTAGTTTTGCAGAAATTATCCATTTTGCTTGCATGAAGGACAAAGGAATTTAACACAATTATAATGTTGCAAACAAACTAATGATCTTTTGTATATTGTGGCCCAGACTTATTTTTATGGACATCAACATTCTGTTTAATTCCATAGTAAAGTTATTGTACATCTACACTACAGCAGTTTTTAAGAATCTAAGACCTTCAGATTTTTTGCTAAAGGATGACAATAGCCCTGGTCACATATAGACAGTAACAATTACATTTACTCATTTGGCAGATGCTTTTATCCAAAACTACTTATAATGAATTCTAGGTATAAATTTTCATCAGTACTTGTGTTCCCTGGGATCGAACCCACAACCTTTGCATTGCTAATACAATGCTCTGCCAGCTGAGCTACAGGAACACTTTATGATCTGTCTACATTCTTATACAAATACTCATATTTATGATATGCTTAAAGGAATAGTTCACCCAGTAAAAAATCTAAAAGATTGATAGATAAATATATGCTTGTTTGACCTTTTCCTGTATACTGTAGCACATATTAAAATCTGTAACCACACAGTTTCTGCTGTGTGTCCCCTAAAGCCTGTATAGAGAAATTCAGTTTGCTTGGAATTAGTATTGTGCTAACATCGCATTTCTGTGATATTAGCACAGAGGTCAAGCACGCATCATGAGGAATATACTAGATTTTTGCTGTTTGGCAGACTAAATACTTTTGTATGAACTTATTGCAAAATATAAGTGGAGTGTGCACATGGATATTTTTGTATGTGTGTGTTCCCGCCTAAATTTATAACCGACTGAGGTTACACTACACATTCCTGGCCTCAGAACAAAACATTACCTCTGTGTTTCTTATGCTTCAGTGTTTTCGTGATCTGTCTACATTCTTATACAAATACTCATATTTATGATATGCTTAAAGGAATAGTTCACCCAAAAATGAAAATAGTGTCATGTGTTCACTCTCATGTTGTTCCAAACTTTTATGACTCTCTGTACTTTATAGAAAACAAGAATAATAATGCTGGGGACTGATCAGGTTGCAAAAAATGTACAATGATACAATGACAAATGACATGTACTGTGCTAGCAAACAAGACATATTTATAGTAAAAAGATGACTACATAATGTAGCATAGGCTACATAATGAAATATAAACAGCTTTAGAACAGCTCAGAATATCAGTTGTTCCCCCCTGACCAACCTCCAAGATCTTTACACCCCCCTCCCTCTCTTTATAATATATATACATATGTTTTTTTGTATGTTTTACAGAATCATTACAGAACCATATCAATTGCAGTCCTTATGGGCATAAACCCACAAACAGTATATCAGCTAAATCAGAAACAAATCCTTTAGCTTTGTTGTAAAACCAACATGCAGAAATACCGGCTGTTCATATTACACGCTGTACTTGGCTGTTCATTCAGTCTGCATGAATCAGTGGCTCTCAGCCTTTTTAAAAATCCCTTTTGGAACATCAGACCAAACCACAGGAGGTGAATGAAATGACAGAACAATATTTGTCTTCTAAAGACTAAAGGTTCAACATACGCACAGCAGAAATGTAATGAAGAGCTTAGATGAAAGTACAGGGGTCTTTACATGACAAATGATGTCATTAAGTCTTTAAATGTCTTTTAACATTTTTGGTTTTTATATATAACCACTGTTGATTGTTTATTAGAACAATATTTGAATTCTTACAGGTTGTTTTACTATAATCATGATTAATTTAATAGCAAAATTGCTCCATGGTCATTGGAAATTTTTTTACTCAATCTTTTGGTGATTTTATGGTATAATACATTTAAAATAATGTCAGTGTCTTTATCTGCAGTACATTGTTAAAATTCCACTGTTCTCTGTCTTTGGCAGCCTGTAAGCTGAGGCCCTCTATAGCAGAAGCAAAGCTTGTGTGAGTTTTCAGTCACAACCTGTTTCAAACTGATGGTCTCTTTCTTTCCCTTTGAGTGCGTTTTACTCAATCACAGTTTGCATTTAGAACAATAGTGTGTTTGAAGGAACATTTTATATGAAGCTGTTTAATGTCTTTAGCGTTTTACTGCGTGTAACTGTTTTTTGTGGTGTTATTTTCTAGATACTTTGCATGACAACAATAATTAACAGTTTCCAAAAAGGAAAAAAGACAAGTGAAATGTTTATGAGATGAAGATGTGCTATAATCATGATGAGTGTGAGAGAGTAATTAACAGATCAGAGACTAATTGAAACCAGATGAGTTTTAAAGCATTTAGGTTAATTAACCAAACTGCTAATTATAGGAAACAATTTTATGGTTAAAGTGCAAAACATACAGAATGAATTAGTTTGACTTTGTCATAAGCTGCGCCTTAATCATGCAATCTTGTTTGTGGTTCCAGCAGATACTTAAAATGAATGAAATCTTTGGGATAATTATATCATATGAAACCCAGCTTCTTTCATCCATACTTTCAAATTATATACAGTATTTTTCAAGCATCATAGGAAATCTTGAGTTTGCAAAGCAAGTTTTAAGAAATAGCCATCATGCAATTATCCATTCTCTGTACATATTATTCTAAGTAGGGTTGCGGGTAGTGCTGGAGCCTATCCCAATTCTCAGGCCTCAAAACAGCCATCAGACCTTACAGGTGTCCAAATACAGGGAGTGTTGAAAGCATTATAGACAGACAGCGACTGCACACTGAGCTTAGATCAGCATAAATCAATTTTATGTGGAAATGCAGCTCAACGTTGCCTCACTGAGATGAAGAAATTTTAGGGTAAAAGGTAGTACTGAGAAATGAATGCGCTTCAAAACCTGTCTGTTGGTTTGGCTCTTTTTAAAAATGGGTAAATGTTAAAATGTTACCTTCATTCCATAAAGTTCACACTAAAGATCCAAAAAAAACTAAAATCTAAAGCAATTTGAAGGGTTGCAAAGTTGCAATCTGCACTACAGCTGGGATTTTGGGTTGCTGTTAAATTAAATCTCAACATGTGTCCAACTTCCAATTAGTAAATTAGTTTAGTTTAAATTAGTTTTTTTCTTTTTTAATATCTGAAAATGATGGAAAAGTCTGAAAAAGTAATTTTTTATTCACAAAACAAAATTTGTCTGAATTTTGCTAGAATGATTCTTTCTGCTTATTATGTAATAAACATAATTCTATATAAGTAAATTAACATGACTACATTAAGTTGCACAAGCTACATAAGCAAAAGAAAGTTCTAAGGGTAAAAACAGATCAAACAAGAGCAGCTGTTTTCACATTTGTTGAATCAGGACTTGTGTATATGAATCAGTAAACTTCAGCATGTTATGGAATCACCAGCAAAATAAAATGCTTCATTATATGTAAACTGTAGAAAATTTGATTAGAATTTGTTGTTACTCTTTGTATTTTCTCATCCTAAGACTAATGTTTTTGGTTGAGCTGAATCTTCAAATAGTTAAAATAAAACTGGAACATTAAAGTTGTTTTTAAATGCATTTACAATATTAACATTCCAAGTTGCTTTGAGTTTATAGATCAGCTTGAGATACTGGAGATGGGACGTTTTTCCCACAGTCGTTCATGCATTTTCAGTTTACAGAATGAGCTAATTACATTTTCATTGCATGAAAATCCAAACATCCCTTCACATTTTCAAATGTTCAACGTATGTTTCAGCTGCATTGAGTGTTTGGATCGTGCTAAAAACTGCTTGACCATTGTATGCTGTAAAATAAAATTCTGTTGCTGTTACCATCTTGACACATTTAGTTGTTATATATTAGACTTGTAACTAAGGCAAAAGATTCAATCGTTGTTTAATGTTTGTTGTTGCGCTAACAAAGATTGTAGTCATTACTTCTAGATTTTTATGAAGCCCTTAGGGTGTAAATAAAAGGGGCCACCATTGATGAACAGATGGGGAACCTGTAATACCACAGTGTTTATAATAATCAAACATAGAAAGGCAAGCTAAACTGTATCCATAATAAATCCAGCTCATGCATGGGTTAATCTAATTCATGCAGTTTCCATAAAATAGCAAACAGCAGCCTTATTAGTGAAACAGTTGGAAAAAGACTATGCATTTTAATTATTAAAGCTATTAAAAAAGTATTGTGAATCAAAAAATTTTATTGCCAGAACGTTTCTATCAGAACTATGTAACAAAATAAATGATGAAATTAAAGATAAATATAACAATGTATTAAGTTACCTTACAGAAATCTAAATATACATAACTATTAATAATGTAGTAACCTTAAAGCAAAGGTTACTATATTAGGTTACTACACTTGTCCTACTAAGTACACACATAGGAGGCTCTGTTACAAGATAAAAGCCAATTATAACAAAACTAAAATGACATATAAACACAACACACACAGTTACATTTAAAAAACACTTCATTCTTAAAATTCAGTTGAAAAAGGTTTTTGTTCACATATCTTCCATTCTTGAAAAATATTAGAACAAGCTGTGGTAGAGTGAAAACTGACTGTTCAAAACACTGTTAAAAAAACTGACTATCAAATCTCTTGCAACAGAGATAAAAGCCCACCTCCTTATCAAAGTGCTTTAAGCAATTAAAGCAATAACAAGTGGGCCATATCTAAACATTACCACACTTAAGAAGATAACTTTAACCATCACTATGCGATTTAAAGAGATGTGTTACACATCAATACTGTCCTATATACTTCATTCAAATTGTAATAGCCTTTTTGTAGTTTTTGAAGAGGAAGACACTGTTGGAACTAGCTAAGATTCTTGTATATTGTATCAGAATTTTAATGCTTTAAATTTATCGCAGCCCCTTTTACTGTATGTAAAATGTTCCAGCCATTCCTAAATAAAGCAGCATACTATAACACACTGTAACTAAATACCCAGATTTCTATAACTTGGTTAAGCTAAATTGTATACTTAGGGCTGCTGGTTAATTTGGGTAGGTACTCATGGTTCTGAGGTTAAATAAAGAAACCATGTGTCTTTGGTACATTTCTGCTTGAATGATTCCAAACGCTCAAGAGCAATCAATGTCTTTGAGGCCAATGTTAAGCATTTTTCTTTTTTCATTTCATTTTCTCATTCCTGTTTGATGAAAAACATTCAGTTCCAAGTTAAGTCCAAATCTGAAACATGTCAGGTGAGGTCATGGTTTGAAGCAGTGCAGAACTTTGGTTGTGGAGGGTGAAGGTCTCAAAGATCCTAGCTCACCACTGTTGGGCTGTCCTCAACTATTGCATACTCTGTCTCTGTGCCCTGAGAGCCCTCCATGAGATTTGTCAGCCCAGTACGGTTGGAGTATTTGAAGATGAAGGCCTTCATGAGGTCATATCGGTAATGACGGTGAGCAAAGCTGTAGACTACAGGGTTTACACAGCAGTGCAGCAATGACAGGCACTGAGTGATGTGTAGCACCACAAAGAGAGCGTTCTCTGCACTGCAGCCCAGAGGGAGGACCCCCAGCATAGCCAGAGAATCAGCTAGGAGCCCAGCGTGATACGGTGCCCAGCAGGCCGTGAAGACCACTATGTACGTGAGGATGACCCGCCTGCTTACACTGCGATCCTGGTTCCCACTTGCAAGAGAATTAGACGAGGAGGAGGAGGCCAGAGTTTTTGCCAGCAGGGCATAGGACACTGCTATAATGGGAAATGGGATGACAAAACCTAGAATCACAAAACTTAGTTGAATGCCCACCATCCACTGTAGAGGGTTGTCCTCTGGATATACAGGACGGCACAAGGTCACATGACCATGTACTGACTTCACCGACTGCAGGAAGTACGTGTCGGGTACCGAGGCAAACAGAGCAAGGAGCCACATTACTGCACACACTAAACAACGTATTTGTCTTCCCTGTCTGTGGGGAATCTCCCCTGAGCGTACCACCGAAACGTACCGATCCACGCTCATACAAGCCAAGAAACAAATGCTAGCGAAAAGGTTGACGCTGAAGAGAAGATGTGTTAGCTTGCAAGCCACCTGGCCAAATGGCCAATGACCACCCTGTGCCAGCGAGCTTACCCACACAGGAAGAGTAACAACCACACACAGGTCAGCCACTGCCAGGTTTAAGATATACAAGTGCGTCTCGTGATAACGGCGCTCTGAGCGGAGGTTGACCCACACCACCAGAGCATTGGCAGCCAGGCCCACAATGAAAATAAAGACATAAAGGATGCACATTGCATTAAGAAGAGCAGAACGGTTGAAGGAAGTGGGGCACATTTGTGTTTCTACATAAGATATGTTTTCATTGGCATCTGTGAAGTTTAAATCCTCCCACATGGCAAAGAATTCAGTCAGTTCACTGGCACTCAGAACCATCTTCTCATTTGGAGGGGAAGACAGTAACTGTGGAAGGGGAAAGAAACAGTAATTAAACACTCTATTCAGCTTCTGTCTTTATTAACATAAAAGACCTTCAACATTCTCTGACTGGATGAATCTCACAGACTTTGTCAAGAACGCATAACGATTTTCTTTAAAATATTTAATCTTAACAGGCTTTAAATAAAATTATTGTATTGAAATAGGACTATTGTGATTGTTTTGCACTGTATAATTTAATTTAATCTTGTTATTCTTTCTGTTTCTTTGGGTTTTACAGTTGTGTTGTAAGAATCAACAGATGTAACAGATACATGCAATATGTGAGGCACATAGGACACATTGTTTTGATTATTTATTTGACATATGTCTTTCCAATAATGCAAAACAAACCTGTCTATGACACTAGAACATTGCATATTTGTGAAATCGTCACAACATCCTATTATGATTTCATGGTTCAGCTCTGTCAGAAAGCTGACACTACTTCAAACACACAAAGCTGTTTGGCTTTAAGCCAGTCATGCTGAACTGCACTATACACTGGTTTTACTTTTCAAAAATCAAAGTGATTTGCTTCTATGACTTCACAGCAATTTCTATAAGCAAAGAATTTCAGTTTAGGGATTTGGTCATGCTATCTTAAACATCTAAGTGGTTCTTTCTGAAAGACTGTTGCGGTGTGGTTGCTGAGGTCACAGACCTTTGACCTTATTTTTCTCTGGTCCTTAAATCCTTTTTAGTGGAACCCTTCAAACTCAAGCAGTGCTGAAAACTACAGATATGATGGTCAAAATATGTAAAGCTGTGTTAAATCTCTGAGGCTGCCTCATGTTGTGAGGTTTATCATGACATAAACACTGTGTGATTGTGTCTCTGTACTGATATGTTGGAGTCCTGACTTACACATCGCTTTCTTTTCAAAAGGAAATTTCCTGTTACTCCACCTGTATTCCGTTTGAAGTTCATTACAAAGTCAAACATTTCTGTCTTCCTTTTAATAATTACACAATAGTGCTGTTTGATGAAAGCTTTTAACATTGTGTTTGCTTAAGAATGGTTTATATGTTTTAGCCCTAGGCAGAAACACATATACAATACGTTACAAGAAGATGACTTATTTTTAATGCATAAATATCTAGGAATATCTATGTTATATCCCTAATGGTTCTCTGTCAAAGCACTGCTGTTGGCCATGTGACCTCTGAATGCTTCTTGTTCTTCCAGCACATATTATATTGTGGTTGGGAGCAAGGACACCGGAGGGTCAAAGGTCAACTGCTTTATGACAACAGACACCTTCAGGGCCTTGAACCTGTGACACTGGTCTTGCTGACAGGATGTTGTAGATTAAGTCATGATTTACTCACAATTTTTGCCTGGTCCTTACTGCACACACATATTTTTGGAAATACTGCTGAAGTTTAGTTATCTTGGAAATATTTTTAAAGATTTCTTTCCAGACTCTTGTAGGATCTGTTTATCAGTGAACACAAGTCTGGGGTTTTTAAAAAAGTCCCATTTATAGCCGTAAATGCATTTTACAATTACCATTAAATGTATTCCATATTCCTGCAAGCTAAACTTCTGTTTCAAATGTGTTTATTTTGAGATCATGGATTCTGACAGATGTAAACAATGGAATAAAATGATACATTGAGTAGAACTGTAAGGTTGAACTATTATGACAGACTTAGATCATTTCCAGCACAGACCTGCAGAGTCATGGACATAATGAGCCACAATGAAAATGTATAACATATGTGAGCTTATTCTCATAAACAAGACGAAAACTAGAGTGTCTTTAGTTTTGTTTTGTCCTTCCCCAAGACATTAACAAGACAATAAAATGAAAAAGAATGATATGATTTAGGGTGAAAATAATTTAAATTTAACTGGCCTCCGCTCTAAACATCTGGCCAAAATAGTATTAATGTTATTATATAGCGTTTTAAATACATTTTTTGTATGTCATTTTAAAGAGTCTCTGTAACAAATGAGCTTATCTTTAACATGATACTACAACTCAGCCTAAGTTGCTGTCGTCAATACTGTAGTACAATACTGTAACCAAGATGTCAATCTTTATTACTGTTATGCCAGTAAGGTTATGACTAACATTTGTAAATAAATAACCCGCTGTTTTTATTTAGTTTAAATTCAAATCTATTGACAGAAAAACTACAGTGGGGTACAGTATTTAGTGCAGGTGTCTAAAAACTACAAAAACAGTCTCATTTCTTCTACACTTTGTTTAAAACAGAAATATGCTCACCTCTGTCATTTTGCCGCTTTACTGCTTGCTCAGTTCACGATGTTAATTCCTGGTTTAGTTCTTATACGCCAAAAGATGAAACTCTGGCTGTTTGTGCGGCAGGTTGTTTAAATAGAGTGAAATCGGTGACGCCCATATGCGCGCCTGTGAATAGCGGAAAAAAACGAGCCGCGCACACGTACAGTACCACAGGCTACACGCATTCTAACAGTCTGACATAAACCCGTCTGATGCTATTATGTTTGACTTTTTAATATGTTTGACTCATAATGAAAGTTTATCAATATGAATGGAACACAAAATGGCTAAAACGACAAACTGAAAACCTGAAAAATATTCGTCAAAACTGAAAAGATGGGGTACTGCACCGCAAACCAATCACTGGATCTCATAACCAAATAATTACCAAACCTGTTTTATTAACAACAGGCTATAAACTTACATACCTTTAAATGTGCACAAAAACGTGCACACTGTAAAAACGTGCAAAGTAACATAAAGATGTAGGCTAACATGTAAATTAGCCAGTTTTGTTAAATTTAATGCCTTTTAAAATATTGCAACTTAGATAAATATAGATTTTTAGAAAATCTGGACTTTTATTAATGATGGGAATGAAACCTGTCTATTGTTTTCTATACGGGAAGGACATGAGAGATGACATGTTTCTCTTTATCCTCTGATAGAGAAATAAATTGACCATATGAAAGACATAAATTGAGTGATTGTTTCCATCACAGTAACATGCATGAAAGAACACACTCAGCATGCACAGATATTGTCCCGTCATTAAAAACATCAGAACAAATTTCAAAAAGTCACTAATAAGCATCTTGGCCCCCCATAACCTTGTGCCAGCTCTTTATCTGAGCCTTTCTTCCACACACATAAAAGGTGAGAGTCTGTTCGGCTTTGAAACAGATTCAATGAAGTGACTGAAGGAGGGAAGAGAGCAGGGGTCCAAGCTGCTGGAACAGAGGAAAACTCTTTGCTTTTCAACCGCGCACTTATTCTCCATTGCTAAGCAACCGCTGTCTTAGTGCAGTTTTATGAGTGAGTGACTAAGTGCTGAATAGAAAAAGGCCTCCTGCAGTTGATGATTAATTTTCTTTAACACTACATCATTTTGTTAATGACTCCATATTGTAACAGGACTAAAGCTTCCTGTTTTAATCTGGGTCCCATGAATGACTCAATAAGCATGGAAGACTTGTGGTGACAGCTGAAAATTGAGCAGATGAACTGGATAAACTTCTAGTTTATTAACAAACCAAAGATGTCAGCTGGGTCGTGTCCGCTTCTTCCTCCAGGTCAAGGCCAGGAACTGGAGATCACATATGTCTGACCATTTCACTCTTTTACTGTGGACCAGCAGATAACTGATATAGGGTGAATAAGGGGTGACATAAGAATAATTTGTTTTGTAATATAAATATATAAAATAAATAATATATAAATATAATATATAAGTTAATGTTTTTTCTTCTAAAGTGGGTCTCCTTTTAAAACTGATGTATCTAGAAAAGTACTGGAAAAGGGCATTTAAATTTTTTTAAAAATTTTGCATTGTTAATATGTTGTAGAATCCAGTACTTTGTAGCTTTCACATGTTAGCCAGTGATTTATTACAGTTTGCCATTTGATTACTTTCTACTAAATTTAATTTTGAAAAGTAGAACTGCTAAGAAGGAAGAGGAAATTTACCTCAACAATTTAAGGCATTGTTGCCTTATTGATCAGTTTCTAGCTTTTAGTGCTTTTATTTTAATTGTTTCTCCCAGGAAGCTTTCAGGCCCTTAACAGCTCTCTCACTAATTGGATAAAAAACAGCTCAGCTGGTGGATTGGACATATAGTGTTGAAGCTTTGGGACCAATAGCAGCTCCCACTGCAGCCATTTGCACAGCAAGGTCTTGAAATCTGGTTGTAGAGGCCTGCTGCTTGTTTATAATCATTGAACGACCCAGCTTACACTTTTGCATTATTTCTATACTGCATTAATAAAGAACACTATGCAACAGTTAGTTCCAGTCCTTTTAAATTACTTAAATTACCTAATATTCAGTAGAACAGCACTATTAATTGTGTGTATATTGCCTTTAAACAAAAACACTTCGCCTCATGAAGCGGCACGGCTGTGAAATATCCACACGTGTTGAGTGCTGTCATGCAAGAAAACAGACTTCAAGCCTAGCCATTGTGTTCCAGGTGGTTGCCGTTTTAAGCCTCCCTTGTGTGAATTCTCCATGCCATGCAGCGCTGGAAGCAGTGTGGGGGATGGACCTGGTCGTTCCATCTGACATCAGTTCATGTGTTACTGATTGATATATTTATTGGGATCTGTGACTTCCAGTTGTGCTATTAATGGATAAACTCTTGGGTGTTCACAGCATATAAGATATGACTCTTTTAGTTAATCAATGACTCTATGACTTTAATGGCAATTAAATATTTCTGTATAGTCTGGATGTTTGAAATGTTTGAACGTTTAGTTATTTTTAGTGTACTAAAAATGAAACCTTTGATGACCATAAATGCATAGATAAGCATTAGCAATATAACTTCTATTTTGTGTAGTTTCATTATCTGTCAAAAAATTATATGCCTTTTGTTTTATCTGGCCAAAGTTTTCCCCAACTCCCCATCAGGCTCTACTGAATAAGGACTGTGGGTTTACAGTAAATGACTTCATCAAATAACCCTGAGGAAAAAACTTAAACTCATGTGAGGTCTAAGAGCTTTTCCCAGAAGGACAGTATTTTAATTGAGGAAGCCCCTTTGATATACCAAAAGCACATGGTGCAATACTGTGTACTGTTTTGAAGTCTCTAATTGGCTCCTTGTTTTGGGTAATGGAAACATGAAATAAGTGATTCCTTATGGGTAACACATTAAAAAACAAAGCAAAGCAACCCAGTGGTGTTCTTTACATTGTCAAACACAATTTTTTTAAACCAATTATGACATTCTAATCATGTGACAGTTCTAATAGAACTGTCACATTTATCAAATTCATAAATGTCTGGTATTGAAATAGATTGCTCATTTCTGAGCTTTCAGAAACTTGTCATGTTGAGGTAGATCTTCAAGGAATTTAAGTACATTTTGGGTCTTGAGAAGCTGAATTGACCATTTTTCTTTGTTAACATACAGATAAACTATCTGTTCAAATCATCATCTTATCTGTCATGTCAAAGCACTGTGCCTGACTATTAAAAAGTTTAAATCAGTTTTCACAGCTATTGTACGTGTATTTTTAATTTTGCACGACATTGTGTTGCGTTTTAGGGTTCATGGAAATGTCCATAAACTTTAGATATCGTGGCAAATATAAAAAAAAATTACCACGACATTTTCCGTGCACATAAGCAGAACTTGATATCACAAAAAGATAGTGGCTTATTGTTGACGTCATTCTCAATGACCACCAGAGGTCACTACACGTTAATGATGAACGGTCTCGAAAATTACAGAAAACAGGTTATTTTGCTTTAATAACTATATACACTTTATATTTTATAATTTATCTATAACTCTAGCAACGAAGTGCTTCTTAAACAATTTCAGACAGGAAAGTTTGTTCATGTCAGAACATTCAGCCTTGAGACGCTGTTAAATAAGATCATTGGTGCAGTGCTGCTCTCCTGTGGTCATGTTACACACCAGCTTTCATCTGGCTACGGGGTGGCAAGAGTTTCTCCAAATGGTGACCCACAGTGAGACCAAAAGGGGAATCAGCCTGCTTCTACTGGACTTCAGGCTTCAGCTGAAAGCCTTTTCCCTCATCAAAACGGTCTACAGGCTCTCACGAACCTCAGGACAGAGGTGCATCGGTGCCCAGAAGATCTGGGGTGCAAGAACCTGGAAGCCACAGTAGTAGAGGACACCATCCTACAGAAAAAGATCAGCACTCTCAGATTATCATGCAATGAACAGTAACAAGTTAAAGGTTCTACAACACAGTTAAAGAGGTTTCAGGAAGCCCTTACCTGACCAGTGGCGAACATATATTCAACATTTAGGATTAGTCTGGTTTATTGTGAAGTTATTTACAGGTCTTACTTTAAAGATCCACAGGTCTCAGAAGATCTAAAGGCAGAAGTAAAGGTCTCCTTTTAAATCACATTCTCCTGTGCGCATATGATCAACACGACAAGTTACGTAGACAAGATGTTAGTTACAACATTACAAAACGTGATTTTGTTATTAGTTACAACATACAAAAAGTAATTCTTAAATGAATTTTTTTATTTATTTGTTACCGAAGTAATACGGCATCACACCATGACCGGTAAGTTCTCATCTTTACCACTAGATGTCAAAACGTACCAACTAAAGCTTAAACTAAAGGGTTTTGATTTTGTCTACAACAATTGTTTTATTTTTTTTTTTACTCAAAATGTAACATGTTGTGTAGAGAAAGGTAGATAAATCCACGGTTATGACTTTAAGAAGTGCAAGATAAGGTTTTTGTTTTTAGCAGTAGATTAAAAATAGCGAGGGTGTCAGAGCCCTGTACCACCCCCAACTCTCACACAACAAGCGTTTAAATCCATCTGCCCACCAAGAGTAAACTAAGCAAGAGAAGACTTTAAGATAGCCTTAATAGTGAAAAACACACTCGACAAGACTGTGATGCTACACAGTGTTGGTTAGTGAGTTAACCAACTTTAAATCATTTACACACAATTTGGCAGCTCCTCGGGGGCGACACGTGTGTCATGAATGTGCGTTTGCGCTGTCGCACCGGTGACTGTTTCAGTCTTTCAAAGTGCAGCATTAGGAGAATTGCAGAAGACGGATGTAACACAGCGATACGCGTCGCCAATGTGACAGCGTAACCTCGCTGTTTAACACCCGTTTTCATTTGAAACGCTTGTTCTTGTTTTATGCTTTTGAGAGGAGTAACATTTATTGATCTGGATCGGCTCTGAGCTGTTTCTAGGAATTTATTGAAGGTTGATACCAGCTGTAATGGGATCACAAGGACCAGGACGTAAAAGAACCTCCAGCAAAAATGGGTTGACTGCTGAGGAAGATGCCCTCAACGTCATCGCAAAAGAGGTAAATTTGACTTTAACATTTAACCAACGTAATGATCTTAATTGACCAGGTACAACACTAAACTGTGGACCTCCAAAAAAACAAGTAAACTGGAGTCACATGGTTCTGCTAGCTTTGAGCCAGTTTATTGATTAAACCAAAGATCAGGAACTAAATAAAGTACTAAAAGACCAACTCATGTCTGCCTGTCTTGATGTGACCCTGAAAGTAGAATATTAACATGCATATTAACAAACTTTATATCATTTCCTTTCCTGCTAGTCATATTTGCTTCCTGTGAGTGTTTAGTTGTCTGGCAAATGCCTACACCTTGAGTACTTTGCTAATTATTATTTGTACTTTGTATTAAATTATTTGGCATTGTTAACTATTAAGAACGTGTTACCAAAGCTGGGTTTATGGTTTGAAATAGGTGCTGAGTTTATGATGGTGGAAGTCTTTTTTTGACTGCTTGGGAAATGATTTAGGCCCAGTCAGATGTTTGAATGATGTATCATGATGTCTCCAGTCATTACACACTCGCTGTAAATAATCAACACTTGAAATGTGTTAACAGCATGTGTTTTCAAAGACTGGTAAACTGTGTGTGTGTAGCAGATGTTTTGTTTTATTAATAGTGTGTCTCTGCTTGACACATCCACCAGTGGTTGGCAGAAGAGAAGTCTTCTCACACTACTGTCAGCAATAACTGCCCTCTAAGCTCATAGTGTGAAATAGTTAGTAGTAGTATTCATAGTGTGTACCCATGATGAATTATAACAGATACATACTTTAAAAGCTGATAAACCCTAAAATTTACTCTGCAGTTGCATAATTCTCTGCAAAATTCTTGATGAGTTTCACAGCATCTATATGTTGCAGGTATGCGCAACAAGATAGATTGCAACATTGCATTTGAAATGTAGGTTTCGTAACTGTACACTTCATTTTTTTGTAGCACATTTGTTTGAGTCATGTTAGGGATCATATTGGGGAAGAGATTTTGGTGTAACAGAATGCTGGAGGACAGCTAATCATCAGGCTGTTTTTAAATTGTGGATAAATGTGGATAAACTAGCATATCAGAAGATTATTTGACATTTGTCATTGTTTAAAGGATTAAATTCTACTGGCACTGTTACAGTCTCATCCTTAAACTGAGATGAGATGGTTAAAAGCAGACTAGGGTGCCAGGAGAGTCAGAGCCAGACTCTGAACTCTGGAGGGTGTTTAGGTAATTAATCTGGGCTCAGACTTGGAGATGTCAGATGAGATGAAGGTCTGACTGTTTGGGCCAGAATGACCCGAATTCCTCTCAGAGTTGTTACCAAATTCTTTCAGCCCTACATGGCCAAAATATCTGTCTGTTGCATTATTAGTTTTTATGGTAATACAAGCTTTTGACATTAAACTTGACCACAGTGACCGGGTAAAATATGGATCCAGCAAACATTGTTCAGACATCAGACATTGTTTGGTTCATATACTGACATGGCCAATTGGCACAATTTATGTAGGTGTTAATATAGGCACAGTGTGGCACAAAACTGAGATGTCTGTGGTGATCTCATATGTTCCACTGGCTCTTCATAGTGAATATTTGAATATTCATGACTGATTGAACATTTTAGATTAATTAATTTGGCCCGGGACTTAAGTCTGTAGTTAATAATATCTGTTTTTCACTCCTTAGTAAGGTTTGCTTGCATCCTACAGTGAAAAACACATTTAATATAAAAACACAGATTATTTTTTGCCTTTGTGTCACATTTCCTGTGTTTGTGTTATGTGGCTGCCCTTCATTTTTTTCTACAACCAGCTTATCAGCAGACCAGCTGATTAGAATGCACCCACTCAGCCTGGCATGCTTGTACCAGGGCCACAGGAGAACAAACTCAGGCGGGCATGGCTTCTTATTCTATGCAATTTATGTCAACAGATAAGAAGTCTGGATTTAGATTTGTTTTGGTATTCATCAGAAACTCCCAGGGACTTTTAAATGACAAGCATCTCTACCTTAGTATTCACCAAACAAGGTTTTAGTAATTGTGCACAAAATCAACTGTATGCAATATAATGTACATGTCTGCACCTTGGATTCCAAAACTATTATGTAACATTTCTTTAACTCTTTGTGTTAAATTCTAAATTTTGAACTCCAGCATAATCATTTTGTATGTCATGTTTTATCAATAGCTGAATTAAACATCTTTTCAGGATGGTGATTGTACTTGCTTTCTGGTAACAATAGACTAGAAATCACCAAAATCACCAATTATTTGAAGTAGTCATAAAGTGGTAGTTCACTCGGAAATGAAAAAAATAAAAATAAAAGCAAGCAAACAAACAAATGCAGATGCACATACAAACATTTGTATGTCACAAGCACCTGCACATAAGCAAAAAGTAGCGATGGCTGTTTGTACTGTCAGCACTTCGAATGGTACGCTGTAAATAGTGCATGATGGGTGTGAACCTGGGTTGACTGTGAATGATTCAGCGCTCTGACTTCCTGCTATGGTGAAAAGACATAAAAAGGCATAGTTTGGTTACCCTGTTAATCGCACAGTTGTTTAAAGTGCATTTAGAACAGAATGTTTTCAAAAGACTCTGTTACTTTTGATGTTTAGTCTAAGTGCTTTTTTAAATAAAATACCATTCTGTTTATTTCAACTAAGTTAAAACCCTTTTAGGTGAAAACCTTGTTATTTTAGAGCATGGATACATAAGTGCTTTGTATGTAAACATACAGAAAATGTGTGTTTAAATTAGGAAGAACCTGTTATAAACATGTTTGGACAGCTGCTTAATAATTATCCTTCTGCATTGCACTAGTACTGACTAACATAATGTAGCCACACAGTTCCTTATTACAAACAATAATATAATATATAAAAGAGAAGGATTTAAATTTGATGCTGTATTGCAACTGGACAGAATTGCTGTCACGCTCTCAATTAATGAAGCTAAAATGTCTGGTAACTCTCCTTAGGGATGACAGTCTAAATAAAATTCCATGTTTGTTCTCTGTTTTTCTGTCTTACCTCTCATTTAAGAGTATTTCTTATTTAAGTTTTAATTAAGACATACTTGTTGTACATCAAATCTTTGATGGTGTACTTCATGAAAAATCTGTTAGGAGTGTGTTGCAGCTGGTCAGTCTTATGTTAAAACAAAGAAATAAGTCCAGTTTTATAAAATTAAAAAAGGAAAATTATGCCATCATTTTCTGTTTGCACTGCTACAAGTGGTTGAAGCAGTGGAATATTTACTTTGGCAACATGTTTCCTAGACATAGATGTTGGAAAAAGACTTAATCTCTTGATCTCAGTGCTGAGCAACAGCTGCTTCCTGGAAAAGTGGCACAACTGTGTCCAGGATGGACATCAATTTAAGATTATAATCTGACATTTACAAGTTATTATGGACTTCTGGGATTCTTATGAGGGCTCTGTATGTACAGACCACATGTGAGAAGTTAAGGGTTAAAACACTTTATTTTGAAAATTGATTTATGTTTTTGCTTGAGTGCAGGCGTTAATTCACACAGAAGAGCTGAAGTAATTTTCAGCTTTTAAAGGTCTTTGTTATGATTGACGAATAAATTGTTTAGTGTATTTTAATCTGATCATTTTAAATACCAGTTTAGTACTAAACAACATGAAATTGCTTTTTAAGAAGTGTTTATCTTCACTTATTTAGTAAAGGTTAATTTAAATACATCAGTTTGTGCCACTGTGGTGAATTTAGGAGAATATCTGAACATTTGATATAAAGAAGTTTAAAAAGATTGTGTTAATAAAAGAGAAATATCTATTACATGTGTTAAACCAAAGCAAGAAAGAATCTTCTATGTGTTTTGGTTAATTGTATGGTGGGGCTGGTTTCCTGTACACAGATCCCTGTGAATATCACATCCATGGCTGTAGTGTAAAGAGATTCTGTAGTAAGAGTTTGGAGCAAAGAGTGGGTGGAGTTGAGATGCAGTCATCAGTTTGGGAGGGTCTCTGTGAGGAAATACAGTGGTTTTTTTTGGCTGTTACCACATTTTGTTGCCGTCATATACAGGAAGGAAGTGAGCTTGCTCTCTCTCTCTCTTTTATGCTCTCTCTCTCCCACTCATGACTTACAGGGAGTCTTTTCCTTAAAAGGACTTGTAGTAGTTGATAGACTGAATCACATACACACAAATACACACCCGTGTAAACACAAACACATGTGCAGGCAGAGGAAAATACAGTTACAAAACATAAATGTTACTACAGTGATGTACACACACACACATTGCAATGGAATTATACCATTGTGCCCATATGCTACTTTATTTCCTGTATACACAACTATTTAATTTACAAAATGCTCAAATGTATTTCATATTGATTGATTAACACTGTTGATTAATGTTGCTCATGGTCTCATGGCTGTATATTAATGACTTTCTCTCTTTCTCTTGACCTCTGCCCCCCCCTACAGGCTGAAGCGTGTTTGGCAGCAAAGAGGGCGGCTCGTGCAGAAGCACGTGAGATCAGAATGAAAGAACTGGAGAGGCAACAGAAAGAGGTGAAGAACCACACAATCATTAATGTCTAAATCTAAGTCTGAGCTCTTGCTAGCTGTATGAAAATATGTAGGAACAGCCCAAATTAAACAAGCCCGTCCCCAGGCTTTTACAGCAGACATGTTTTCTGTTTCTGGTGTGATAATCACACACTAACACACTGAGTTGAAGGTTAAGGTTACTGGTAAGGTCAAAGGTTACCGAGTCAGAGGTTAACCAGGGAAGCATCTCTGTAAATAACCTGCATCACACCATGGGATACCTGATCTACATACCCTTTAGATCAGGGGTGTCCAAACCTTTTTTGCTGGGGGCCAGGTGCAAAAA
>JAZGTK010004966.1:0-23309 GCA_036877625.1 Ambastaia sidthimunki
AGGCCATGACTCCTTATCTAACCAAATAATGCACAGTGTTGCACTGTCTGTTTTAATGCTTACTGTGCATTGGCTTGATGCATGAAACCACTATATTGATATATATATACATCAAAGACAAACACACTGTATCCACATCAGCATTTGAGTTTTCCCACTTTTCAGAACATCTGAACATTTCGGCAAGCTTGACAGCCCCTAATGTTCAGATATGATGAAAATGTATGCATGCATAGTCCCTTATCATGACAGACTGTGGCAGACATTAATCATTGGGGTATTAACAGGGCAGAGCATCAACATGCATCTGCTAACATCATCAATCAGCACTATTTTCCTATTTTTAACACGCACCTTTTATCATTTTTACACAAGTGGGTCTCCGCAACTGAGGGCCTTCAAACAGATCCTGCCTGAAAGCAAATAGGGGAAAAAGAGAAGTGGGAAAAAAAAGAGCAAACAAAAAAAATAAATCTACACCTGACAAGAATCAGAGCAGAAGGTAAAAAATAGCCACAGCGTCAAAGTTCGCTAAGCCAGGGCACTTTCTCTCATTTTGGCAAGATGAGATGAAGGGCTGCCCTGTGCTTTTATCATTCTGGTGGGGCGTGTTCATGAAGCAACAAAGTTCTTCTTGAAATTGAGAGATGGTCGTCCAGATAACATTGTTTTTGTGTTATTGTGCTAGCAGTGTAGCCTGCTAATGCCAGTCAGGGCCTTCAGTTGTAAAAGGCTTTATTGAGAGAGAGATAGATATCGACCAAGTTGAAACAAACTCAAATACAGTCTTTGTTCTAACAACAATTCCATGACATTGGTTGGAAGGTTCTAGACTTGTTTCAGTTGTGATAGATGTGTCGTCTACTGTAATATTCATGTAGTGTGTTTAAAATGTTACAGGGTAATTGCCACTATGCAATACCATATATTTGGGCTCCTGTTGTGTCTTAATACATTAGATAAATTAAACTGAATACAGTTTGGTTTTTTAGGTAAAAATTACTTCCTGTTAGGTTCTATTATGTAAGGCATTACAGAAACATTGACTTGTTATTATTTAAATAATCAAATTATAATAAACAAAGTTTATGTGCCTGAGATTATCAGAACATGTTTCTGTAAGTACTGAATACACTTATAAGCCACTGTATTACTAATATAGAAATATATCCTTAAATTACAACTCAAGCATACTGTATTCATTCATTTCTTTTTAAATTCACAGTTTAAAATGTGTCGCGTAACAGGAATAACCCTAAAGCTGTGATGAATGATATAATTTAACCATTTGGATTTGCTGACTTCTTGTTATATTTGTGCCATCCATCTTTTTAATTTACTCAGAACACTTGTCGGTTTTGTGCATTGCTTTCCTGTCTTCAGTGTTTGGGTGACTTTTAAATATAGCCAGCAGTGACAAAAGAATCGGTTACTGGTAAGCGAGATGCATATATCTAATTTACGAATGCAGTTAAAACAGCAACCAACGAAACATCTCAACAGCTTTCAACTGAAGATAAAGAAGGGCAGACATTTAAGGTTTAGTTTTTGATCTGTAAAGGCTTCTCTAATGATAAAGAACAACCGGGACATGGAGGCTTGAATAAACAATGCTTCCTCGCTTCTATTATACATTAAAGAGCTTTGCACTTCCAAAGACAAACAATCATTTAACATGGAGTTGGAGCGCTTTAGTGATTTCTGTAGGGATACTATGACAACTTTTGAAAGCACATGCTGATTGATAAAATATTAAAACTTCCCCTGATGGTAAATGTTTGCGAAGAGCACACCTCCCATTGTTAGATACAGCAGAAAGCCTGTTGTTCTGAAACTGATGCCTCATCAAACTTATATAAAAGACGTCTTACTGAATAAGGGGCGGGTGCACGAGTACGACACTTGAGAATGATGAATAATTCATGTGATGCAGGAAGGGATGCTTTTAGGTTAAGTGTTTTGAGAATGACTGCAATCGTTTTGGTGACTAAGTCCTTGTTAGCAACTTGGAGCAGCGAGGTGCCGTAAAACCTTCAGAGGGGGGCTGAGCATGTTCATCAGAAAGCATTCTCCAGGTGATGCTGGGAAACTTTTAGAAGCTGTGGCTCCAAGAAGTCCAAGACTTCTGCTGTTTTGGATCAGGGGAGTTCAAATTAGCAATGGGTGTTCAAACGGGAGAAAACACGAAGAAATTCCCTGTTCCAAATGCACCTCGGTTGCAAATGACACAGATTGAAAAATTATTCCTGTGGTGAACTGTGGAAAGCTGCGGGCGATCCGCGCAAGGTGAAAAGTGGACAGGTCTGAGTCATGTTGACGGCTTGATGCTATGTGTGCCACTAAAAAAACAACAACATTGGAGTCCAATAAATTGACGTTTTAGTAGTTTGTGTTCAGCCTTACAGCAATGAGCAAACCCACTTCAGCTGCTTGTTAACAATAATGACAACAATTTTCTAATCAAAAAGGTCAAAAGCTATTTCAGCTGTCAACGTCATTTTTGTTTAGCTGAATTCTTGGAAAGCACTGAGCTGCAGAGACCAAAACATCATTGAAACCATGGTCTTAGAATAGTTGTCAATCTAGTACTTTTAAAAATAATAGTCTCCTACATCAATCCACCGCACTGGCTGGGCCATTCTATATCCATTTCTGTACAAAACAAACAAAACATTTTTAGGTTGTGTTGTTGCGAAGAAAGTATGTTGTCTAAGATGCATCTTTTAGTCTCTTTCATCTAAAGTATACGTTCTATTTCACTGAAGACATGAAAGGGAAACAGTGAAGTAATCTCGGTAGAACAAATAGCACAGAAGAAAAAAATGACATTTTTCTAGTGTTGGTTTTTCAAGCCCTTCACTGCGAGGCCTCCCTCAAAGAAAAATCTCAACTTCATAAGATCTCACAAGAAGTTCATCAGCTGTATAATCCCATCTGTCAACTTGAAAATTGAATTTCATCTGTTGGTAAAGTGATAGTTTATCCAAAAATGAAAATTTTATAAATACTCATGTTGCGTCAAACCCATATAACTCTTTCCATACAATGAATAAAAATAAACTGAATTGGCTGTTTATCAAACACTTCAGCGTCACAATCCATGTCACTAAACTTAATGGTCTCAGTCATGGAGTGAACATGTACCACAGGGGGCATACGGTGAGATATTATGACATCATTATCTTTGTTAGTTATTCTGTGAAGCCTGGTGTGAATGACAACACCAAAGGGTTTCTCTGCTCATAACACTCACACATAGAAGTGAGTTAAAAAAATATATGTGTTTCTCTGATGTCTGACCTTTACAGGGATTGCACCATTCTGAAAACAAACTTATAAGAAAATAAGACACAGATCCCATCCGTATGAAAACTTCAGGAGAACACACATTGTTGGGTAAAGGCTTCCAAGACACCTAAAAATGTTTATTCTTTTGTGTCTGTGTCATATTCCTTTAGCTTACAATACAAAAGTATTTTTGCTGTCGTTTTAAGCCATTTACAAAAGGGGATAAAACTGCAGCAATTTTTTTTTATTCCTTGAGGGACATTTTTTTAAACTTTTTTTTTTAACTGTGCTTGTTTTAAAACATGTTCAGCTACAACAACTTAAGTGTTTTTGTACATAGCGGAGTCTTTTTTATTATTTGTGTGTGTTTGTCTCAACTAACAGGGAACATTCTCAAAACATGTTCTGTAAAAATCTAAGTTATAAAAAAAGCTTATACAGGAATGTTAGTAGAACTTTTTTTAAAGTAATATATCATATATGTTAGTGGAACATTTTAAAAACATTACAGAATTAAAAAAATGTTACAGCTTGGTTGTAAATAACCAATGTTATTAATGTTAAATGTTACAACGTCTAAAAAACTGGACTGTTAAATGTTTTTGTTACTTAATTGAAATGTTAGGGTAACGTTCTCACCTAAAATTATTAGCTGGGGTGTTCCCTATAGTTAAGGTCCTGTAGTTCAAAAAGTAGAACATGGTACTAGCAATACCAAGATCATTTGTTTGATGACCGGAGAACACACAAACTTAAACAATGTAAAACACACACTTTCCAATGTCTTATTATAAATGTTCACCATTATTAATTTATTTTAAAGACCAAAACATACTGTTCAAATTTCTTTTACAAAAATAAACCCACCTCTAAAAATTGTAACAAGCAACATCTTTCTATAGCATAATGGGATGAAATGTAAACAATTTTATTCAGTTTTCTTAGTTTTGAATAGTAACATTCATCAAAGTGAATCATTTAGCCCTGTTACCCAAATTATAAGAAAATCTGTTGTTAATGAGAAATTTAAGTTAATTAGTTAAATTACAAGCTACAAATTACTTAATTAGTTCAATTACAAAACTACAAGCAAACTAAAATTTAATTTAGCCTAAAGTTGTAACCCTGTTAAAGTTGCAACTGCATTCTGACATTTTTTTTAATTGGTACAAAAATAAAATCACAGATTTCAAGGTTTTAAATTGTAAGCGGTGCCAAACAGCCCATTCAGCAAAAATATGTTTAGCTCAGTGAGACAAAAATTAGAGAGAACATTGTTTATGAGCATTGTAAAGACCATTTTAACTTTATAGTACTATACAAGAAAAGACTTCCTATGAAGGGCTTTGTGGTTTGATTTTACATGACAAGTGTACATAACAATTAAGTGTCAGTGTTCTAAAGAGTGGCCCTTTCATCTTCAACATTGCTTTTTATTCCACATCAGCCCTGTAGTTCATTAAAAGTAACTGTAGTTACATTTAAAAGAGAATTCTTGTGATCTGTCATTTATTGACTGACCCGTATTCAAACCCAATGATATCACTGTTAGCATACATTCACTCTTCATTTCAATCTTTCATATAAGCTCCTGCTTTCACTTTAAGTTTGAATTACAAATATCTGCCTTACATCCTGGTTGCCATAAGCACACTCTTAATTTCTGCCTGAAATAGACATCAAAAGCGTTGCAGCTTTCTGTATAACATGAGCACAACTTGCACATATGCCCATCTGGATGTGAATAAAGAAAATCTCGTGCTGCTGTTGTTTTCAGTGTCTTCCTTACCGGATAATTAAAGGCTGCCTGGTTTTATTTGATGTGTTGCATCTCTGTATCGTACATCAGCCGCACAAGCAACATAATAAATTAGACAGAGGAAACGCAATCAAACCAAGGACTCTGACGCAGACCTGGTTTTTCTGGACCGCGTTAAAGGGTCAAAATTGATTCCACCTGCTTTCTTGTCCTCAAGGGGGTAGCAAAGGAGCTAATGAGGCAGTTTGAAGCTTTATCTTTGGGTTTCCCGGGCCTCCGTGTTACCGACTGCGGAATGAAGTTGTCTCTCTAGTTCGCCTTCAAAGGAAAAGGATCTGTCATCATGTCAAATTACAGAGACAAGACAGAGAGAGAGAGACCGAGCGAGCAGTGGGTCTTCTGTCATTGGGACTAGCTGCTCTGATCTTCTCAGCTGCAGACCACAAACACAACTTGCATGTTCCAAATCCTCAAACTCCAGGGCGGAAAGCTTGGTGAGCAGTGCTCTCCAGTAAGAAACGTATCCTGAAATGCCTTGATAGAAAAAAACGTGAAGTGAGATACTGTCCCATTTAGGAGCATCTGCTAGGCTATCCAAACACCGCTGTGCCAACTCACAGGAAACCATGAGACAGACATGAGGAGGTCCAATCAGTATGTTTCATAAAGACTGGATTTTGATATAGCTGACCTGGTATAACCTTAATGGGTTCAAATTATGGCTGTGAAGGCTGAAGCTGAAGGCTCCTCAGTCATTTAATGATTGAACAGACATGATTTTTGCATGAAGGCACCTCCTGCGGCACCATAACATCATGATACAGAACAAATTCAAGTCAGCTTGATTTATACATAATCAAGCAAATATTAAAGAGTTTATCGTCACAAAATAGAAAATTCTGTCATCGTTTATTCACTCGTCTTTTTTCTGAAAAGAAATTCAGAAAGTGAAAATCTAAAACGATATTGAAGCTGCACTTTTTATCATACAATGAAAGTGAATGGACACTGAAGCTGTCAGTCACTAACATTGTGTGATCATAAATTAAAAAAAAGAAAAAATAGAATTTTTATGAATGAAGGAAACAAAAATCACACAAAATCACACAAAAATCCAGCGCACACACAGGATTGTGGGATATCATAAGGAGTGAGTGTCACATCTGCAGTACGCTGCCTTCAAAAACAAACCAGATCTTGTCATCTTAGCAAAATTTTACGCAAACATTTGGACAACGATTGATGCTTTCCAGCCTTTATATATTGCCTGTGAAGGCAGTATTTTTTATTAATCCTGCAAAAAACATCATGTGGCCCTCCCACCTCGTGATCTTTTACTGCATGTGTATTATTATACAAAACTCACATGCAGTATTTCATTTTGTATCAGAGAAAAAGATACAATTATTTTTCAGGGGGGTATGTACAGACAGAAGTGATACAAAAATATAAAATCCATCATAGAAAACATATTTAATCGAATACGACTGAGTCTGGTAATGTTTAGAGAGCTCTGGCATATCCATCAGAGCTACAGATCTGGTTATGTATTCATAAGCAACACAAACAAACCAACCAACAAACACACACACACATGGTATGTAGGAGACATAGCCAGACATCTAGGGAAAAGGAGATATGGCAGCTGAAAACAAAACAGCCATTAGACACAGGAAGTGAGCATGCCGCTTCTCATTCAGATGTCATGGAAAAGCACACTTGGGAGCAGAGCAGGATCTCTTTAGCATTCACACCTGTTCACACTGAAAAGGCTGAAACAGTTCGTGATCAGCAGAGTATGAAGATGTCGAGTCAATGGGAGAGTACACAGGCCTTAAAATGGTGTGTTGTTGAATAATTGGCAGTCAGAGACAGTGCGTTTGGTTAAAAACGGAATGACGGGGGCTGTGATACTGTGTCCCATCAGGGTTACTGCATGTTTTGAAGGAATCTTTGACAGCTTTTGGTGACTGAACACAGCCACTCTCATTGAAAATTCAGTATGTTCTGCAGCTCAGTAGCTGATGTCATACAGCGATAGGCATTCAGATATACATGATGTGCCCATGTTGTACAGTACATACTATACAATGATAGAAATGTATTGATCTGTTTATACTGCAGATATTGTCATACTACTTTCAAAACAGTGTAATATAACAAGAACTAAAACATTTGCAATGGGGGTAAGAAATATTAATGTCAACATATACTCTGTAAAGTATTATGTATAAATCTCACTTTTCTTTCATTTTCTTTTTAAATTACATTAGATCTGATGTAAGATGTACCATTAAATTGCTTACATTTTATTTTATGTGGCATATAAGAAGATGTCATTTTAAATAGACCCGTGATTAGCTACACATGTAATATCATAAATAAATGAACTTGTTCATACGTAACACGTTCTTATATGTTTACAAAGGTTTATTGTATAAACAATGTTACGTGTGAAATGATATTGTCAGCTGAAACAAATATAATAACGTTTTACTTCTGAGAGCAAATCAACATTGTGTGTTACGGTAAACATCTGCTTCGCGTGCACGCAAATACATTAGGCTGTAAAGCTAATCATCACTATGGTAAAGTTTACACTAAACAAACTTTCATATTTGCATATCGAAAGTAGCTTGTACACACTCCGTTATTAATGCCCATATAATGATATAATATATAAAGCAGCGCGATTTCTCCATCGTTTGCCGCACTGTAAGCTCAAAGGCAGCTTTGAAGTACTTTAAATCTTTCTATCGCTTCCATCTATATAGACGGGGCTGGAACCTTTGACCAGTTTATGAATACTAAAGGCTGGCTTCATTTCAGTGGCAGCCGTATATATTCTTCTGCCATGAGCGTGATCACAAAACCTCGGCTACCTCTCTGTGCATTTTCAACTGCGCTTGAAGCTTTTCTCTATAAATGAGGCATCTGAGTCGTGTAAAAAAGAAAAGCGCGTCGCTATTCTTTGTGGCATTGTTAAACAGCCTGCATGGTGTTTCAAACACGTCTACTACTCCAGGGACTGATTACAACTCAAAGTACTACATACAACGTTGCCAGTTCTTTCATGTCAACATGCAAGTTAAAGTTCGAACATAACAGACGTTGTCCTTTTGAAAGAAATCATGGTTTCTTTTGAATTAGGCCACTAAGCAAACACCAGCTCCCTAAATCACCCAGCATCCACCTAGCAATATCATAGCAAACACTAAGAACACCCTAGCAACAGCACATCAATTAACTAAAAGACACTCAACACCTTAGTAACTGCATAGCAACACCCTAACAACATGGCAGTGAGTTTCATGCAGTTGAAAATACATAGTGTAACTTTTGTAATTAATTTTATTTGCTGTAATTATTTGCGTGACATGGATAAAAATATCAATTATTTGAATTTAAGACCTGTATCGGGTAAAGCAGGATCACGCCAGAGGAATTGTTTCTATATATAAAAACGTTTCTGATAACATATGGTGAGTTGTTATGGAAAATACTGTATGTACAGTGCAAGGTGCAATTTTGAGGGCATTTGTTAGTGTGGTATTACAAACAGCCTGCCAGCCCTGTAACAGTTGGTGATCATTATTTTAAATATTAATGAGCTTTGAATATTAAAATACTGTGGCCATACACTTGCTGAGCTCTACTTTCTGTGTCATAATAGTTTTAGGTAAATAAAAAGCAAACAATCTGTTTGTCTAATGCTTTAAAATTCAGCTATATTATATATTGCCTAAGTGGTGAATTAAGTTCATTATATATTGTCTTCATTATCTGTATTGACTTGAGGCCATTGTACAGTTCTAAGATTATGTGGTAATGTGCGGCATCCAATAATTTTAAACAGGATTGTGTGCAAGTCATCATTTGATAATGATAATTAAAATGTCCTACATAAAACAGATATAAAGCACGTCCCACTTAGTTTTAATTATCTCCCAAGGCTACTCTTTCCTGCCATTTAGAATAGTTTTACAGGCTGCAGTTTGTAAGCTGTGGAGAATTCTTATTCCAGTTGGGCAACTCAACTGTGCTCGTTCAAGCATATTAAAATCAGTATAATGATGTTAGAATGGGAAAAGTAAAAACAACCTGTCATCCCTCTAATCTGGCATTACAACATTCCGAAACAACAATCTGACAAACCACCAACAAGAGAATATATGAAAATGATTTTCTAATTGTTAAAGTCTGAAAAGGCTGGAATGCAAGCACACCAGCTGAACACAAACTCTGAACATGTTCCAAGTTTTCCCGCTGCATTTCACTTTCCTGTCCAGAGGGGGCAGCGTCTTCAGACAGCTGGAGTCTGTCGGGTGCTGCTGTCCCTTGGCTGCACTGAGCATATGCTGCTTAGTCTCAGCCTCAAGCTTCAAGCTGCTGAGGAATTGTTGAGCAATATGAGCATTTATGTTAAAATGGGAATGTGACAAACAAACTGATGCCTACAATGGAACCATAAAAAGACTGTTTTGTGGCTTTCCATCAGCACTAGATTTTTCTTTTACAAGACATACAAAGTTTGCCTCTCGTTTATTGTTTCATGATTTTTTTTTATAATAACCTGAACAACCATTCCAAAGATATATAGTTTTGTTTGAGGCATTTAGCAGTTTTTTTAATTATGTCAGTAAAATAATCTGTACTTATTACTTTTGTGCACAGAAATTCTGTTCACAACATCTGTATTCATTTTCTACTATTTTTCATTGTTTTCCCCACAACAATTTGCTAAGAAAACCATAGCATAAGCATAGCACCATTACTTAATACATTTTTAATCAATTCATTTAGTCTATTATTGTGATATCAACTGTTTTACAGAAATGCCCCTAACCAACCCATAAAAACAAAACGAACTGATTTACATGTCAGTCAGACGATCTTTTCCTGTCAGACTGTGTGGTTCTTGGAATAATCTGCAGTTTGGACTAGACATGATGCAGTTTATTTAAAGGCTGGCTATGCTGTATAGGATATGCACTACACAAGAGTATATGCTGTTTGTCATCAGAGTGCATGGAGGAGCTGTCTTTCATCAGTAGCATCAGTGAAACTGCTGCCACAAAGCTGCAGATCTCTGGCTCCGAGCTCACGTCACCATGAGTTATGGGCCTTTCACATCACCCGGTGATGTTCCTCATCATGGACCCTCCAGGCTAAGTTCCTTGGACTTTGTCCACTGAGAGAAGTATCTGCCTTTCTTCAGCTTTCAAGGGGCGATTTCAATGAAAATTTGAAATGAAAGCAAAATGCATTTTCTTCAGCCTTGCTATGCTGTTTAAAATGCACCCCCCCCTCTGATGCACAGTACGGATCTAAGGGTCATTTTTAATAATTCGGTATGTGATGTTATATTCAAACCATTATGGGTGATTATCTTTGACCTTTACCCATAATTCTATACGACTGTTCTTTCTATATGTCATTAGCTGTGTCAGAAACCAAAGCAGCTGTCTTGCCGCCCTATTGCCGTCAGTCAATAACTTCCCAGCCAGTGTTTTGTGCTTTGCAAGTACCTTCTAAGGATTAAACTAGCTTTCGACTGATTTTCAAGGCACCGTAACAAAACACCAAATATATATAAAAATGCACTTCTTTCAATTGTTCAGTCAGAGGCCATTTAAATTCTTCCAAACAAGACAAACCAGATAAAAGTACCTGGAAAATATCTTAGTAAACAGGCTATTTTGCAAACACCTTCACCTGCAAAATTCACCTTTACACACAACCCTTGTGTTCTTATGACAACAAATTCAATGTGGCTGACATAACTTGTGATGCACCAATTATCTTTGGAATATTTTCTAGAATCTTCTATGTGTAACATAAAATACAACATGAATCATTAATCATTTTAGTTTTGTTTTAAAGTAAAAATAGACAATGTTAATACTTAATGCATTAAAGATTACGATACATTTTGTATTAATTCTGTATTACTGTGTGTTATCTTAAAGCACCAGTTTGATAATTCACTGTTGTAAAATGTGCTATTATCTAAGCTATCAGCAAGTTACATTACAATATGAGCTATAAAGCCATAAAGCAATGCCCTATGGCACAATCAGCTTTTTCTCAGACAGCCTCATTGTGCTAAAGCCTATTGATGATGGACCGATCTTTCTATGTGCTATCAAAGTAGAAGTGTCATCTCTGTTTATTTCTATTTACAAATCACAGCATGGACGTGATTTATTGGCGTGGTTTGCCTCTTCAAGTTCAAGAGTGCACTGAGGGTGAACCCAAAAGAAGCATTCGTCTTGAATTGTCATCTTCAATCAAATACTATTGATTTTCTTAAGTGCAACATTGATTTATATGACACCCCCACTGAAATGGTACAGGCGGAGATGGTGTGCTCACACTCTCACCGACTGCTGCTGATTTGCTGACAGGAAGCAAAAATCACTCAGTGAATCAGAGCCACGAGTGATGGGCAGCCTGTCTTACTCATATCTTCACAGCAACAGCTAGGACATATGGAGCTGTTACAACAAAAAACCAGAACAGTTGCTGGCGAATCGTATACAGCAACTTGCGTCTTATCCCTAGCTACCCTAAATCCAGTTTAAACCTAAAATAGTTCTATGCCTTTTTATATTAAATTCTTTTTTAGTTTTAAGGCAAATATGCCTCCTATATTAATTCTGTTCCTTATTATAGACATGGCTACTTGTCTGCCACAATTAATGTTTTGCTGGCACAAAGGAAGATAAGGGTTAGAGAAATATTATTATAGAGATATGTCTGTTTACTTTCCTAATGACAGCAGTAATTTATTAAGTGATGACCAAATGATGGAGTGTTATAACCAGGCAGCTATCCAGATGCACAATGTAGACACTTTTTTTTGACGTGCAGTGGTGACATGGTGCTGTACAGTGCCAGGATAGTATTCAAGATAGTCTGTGCAGCCTCCAAAGCCTATAGCACTCAAAACTAGCCTGCAAGATAAGCAACTGTACTGTGCAAATTGCATTTAGCATTAATTTAGTTTGCTTATTTAAGCCATTATCTGATTTGCATCTTCTTTCAGTGAATCTGGGCTAAATCAATGCAGACAGTACAAGCAAATAAACAGAGTTATCAGTGGAAACAATTTAATCTTAACGAATTCCCCTCCCACTTAATATCATTTCAGGTTTTACTCTGTATACATGTAATTAGCTACAATGTCAAAACACAACAATGAAAGTTTTTACAATCATATTGTTTGCACTAGAATCTTTTAATCACACACAACAGACACATAGATTTACATGAATGTTGTCGGCATTAAATAATTAATCACTCAGTCTCATCATTCAATGCGCTTAAGTGAACAATTAAAACAATAATGAAAGCAAATTGCATAAATGTCTCATCTCATAATAATAATATCATCTGTTACATACAGTACTGTATGATGCAATATCACGCAACTAGATAGAATCTCTTCTGACTGTCATTTAGAGGAAAGCTTTGCTCACAGCACAGACACTTTGAATCTTCAGATTATGTCTGTAGGAACAATGGCTAATTTATCAAGCCCTGAATGCTTAGTCCTTTAATGGCAGTCTTTGTATTTTTCAGACATTGTATAGCATTTTAAATACCTCATATTGCTTCATTTTATTGTCAAAAGTATGATTAATGTCTGCTGACATAATATGCTACCAAACCTCCATAGAACGAGACAATAACTCATGACAGCCCTAAGTTATGGGTCCAATTAGGCTAATTACGCCAAAGAAAAACACAAAAGGCTTTTTTGTGAGAACGCTTGTCGACTTTTGTTTAGAAAAGAGCCTTTATATACTGATCACTTTTTACTGCTAATCTTAAAAGATTGCTACCCTATTCATGCACACTGCGGCCCGCTGTACCCACAATGCCCTGGATGCTGTTGCTTTTCACTCAGAAACTATTTGTAATGTGTCTATTGTAATGTGTCTAGACACTTTCATGTATGATATCATACTGAGTCTAGATGGATTGGCATGCGGTTTGACCATTGTCAGGCTTTCACTGGACTTGCTAATTACAGTTTTTAACTCATTAGAAATGCACAGGTATTATTGAGAAGCAAGTTGTGCCGGCCAGCGGCCCACACTGTCAGATACAACCGAATCAATGTGTGACAGCTGGTTTTATTGACGGGGGCAGAATGAACCCAATGAGTTTGACTGACAGAGATAAAAAGAAGCCACTCTCTCAATCTCAGCTCTCTTGCTCACAGAATATTTTAACTAGCGAGGAGAGTTGTGAAAACTACCTCAGGGCATGTGTGGAGTGAACTATGGCGTAGCTGTCATGAGCATTTTTATACACAGTTCACAAGCATTGAAAGAACTCAGGCAGCCTATTTTATGTTTAGGTTGTGTTTTTTCTACAGTAAATGCTGCTAGTTTACTCGTTCTGTGCCCGAGTTAGCATGTAATGATGTTTGCTTACTTGGTTTGACAACCTGAGCTTGAAGCCACCCCACACTCCCACATTTATCTTTTCCTACTATATATTATGTGTTTCAGAACTGCGGTGGGCTTGTGTCATCAGTGTGAGCGCAAACTTGAGTACCAGCAGCTGCTGTTTATCACTGTATCTAGGTAACAAATCTGAGCAACAGGATGCCAGTTGTTATCAATTTATTCATGTTTTTTTATTTTGCTTTTACTACAAAAATTTAACACACATAGAATGACACCTGGGTCTATCTTCTGCTAATCCATAGCAAGAGATGCAAAAAAACAGAGACTGCTGTTCAGCAGAGGCAAGTAACAATGGAAAATGCATTTCTTTACAGGCAAATAATACTCTTTCAGAGCACCATTTATATGTATGCATTTGGCACAAACTTAAATATAAAACAGCTTACAGCATTTTCAGGCTTTACATGTATTCCCTTGCAATCAAACCCATGACCAGGCTATTGCTAGCGCTCTACCATTGCTTCACCAGTCACGCTATAGGAAAAAGTAGTTAATTCATGTTTCATTCACCCCATTGCGAATCATACTGAAATACACACAAATGATACCCAAACAACCTTTCAACAGATCTGAATGCTCTCAACCTTGAGGTTTGGAAAATGGTTCCTGCACCAACTTAACTCTGAAGAGAAACAGATTCGGTTCGGTGCCAAGCGATCTTGTGTGAAAGCACTCTAACTCTCATTATGTGCTCAGTTTGACTCAGCATTACTCTAGGGAATGTATCGCCCTGAAACAGAACCTGTGGGAGTTTCTATCTATATTTCAGCAAGCAACGACAAGTGAGCCTCCGCATGCCACCCAGGGATCAAAATGCTACTCTATAATTTTGCTATTTAAAGAACTCTCTCCCCTGATGTATTTGCGATGTGTCTTATTTGTTGTCAAGTCTCTGTTGTTGATGTGACCTGTTGGACTGCACTGCTGTGTCGGTTGTTTGCAATTCGATGTTAAAATTTCGAGATGATGGCCATAAAAGGCCAATATCGACCGCAGGAAGAAGAACACAGCCAGACAAATAATGAGACTTGGATCACCAGAGGCATTTTCGCTCTGATATCTATCTAAGTGGGCCAGCACACCTATATGCTGTTATCTGCAGCTGGAAATTGTCTAGTGTATTTCAGGTGGAGAGAGATGTTATAGCCGTAATGGTTGTTATTGGTAGGTATTACCTGAATTGATTGTGACTGGTAAAGACTTTGAGATTTCAGAAACAAGTTTGGTTTGCAATGTATATTTAATCCTGTATGACTGCTCGAATGGTAATGAACAGTGACGCATCCTTTGATTGGTTCTTTAATCTTTGGTAAACAAACTGAGAGTTCAGAAGTGTCTGAGCTTCATCAGTCTTGTGGCATGTTCACACTTTGCCTGAATTGCTGATTAACTCTGACTGCTATAAGGAAAATCTAACTAGGTTTAACATGACTAGGTGCAGTTTGTTAGGGTTTGTGCAAGTGAATATGGATTAGGATGTGGTCTCACGATTATACAGATGCCACAAATAATTGTAAAAACTTTATTATCTGTACGCTGATAAAGAATGGACCCTATTTTTACCATGATAGTCAAGAGTTATATAATTAATTATAGTATAAAATATAAGTAAATAACTTTATATTTTTGGCTTGCCCTGACAATGTAAAAGTTTCTTCGACCACAACAATTGTAATTTTGTTTTACATTATACATTTTCATATATCCTCTGCTATGCAGTTTTTTTTTTTTTGCCGGTGGAGCTACCTTAAGATCTTTAAGACTTCCTTGTAAAGATCCTATTTGCATATAAGACCCTTACTTATTTACAAACTCGAATAACAGCATTTTATAATAATAACAGTAATTATTTGTAATACTATCTACCCTACATGCTTTCACTTCACCAAATTGCTAAGCACTAAATAAACATACAGCAGTTGACTAGTAAATGTGGGTTAATTTATTAATCAGTCAGAAAGTTGCAGAAGTTTTGAACAGGTTGTTTGGCAGTATACTCTCAATTCAGTCTTTTAGGAAGTTGCAACACTTTTAACAGGCTTACAAGTTTTATTTAAAAAGATGAAGTAACATTCGATTTTTCAAGATATGAGCCCTCTTCTCCAGAAATGTCACTTGTTAAGCCTTAGAATCTGTCAGCATATGTCAGCAGTTTGTCTAACATTTATTTTCATTAGTATTAATTTGAAAGTTTGGCCCTCACTAAACATGGAAAGGTGAAATAAGCACTCAATCTTGAAAGCAGTGATCCAGGGGAAGTCAAGCTTGTCAGAGAACACATTTATCTGCAGGTCTAGTGTGCCATTTGAACTCTTATATAAACATTCAGAGTGATCGTTCACTCGCACCTTGCTATGAGAAATTGTGTGGCTTGGTCTTCAAATGTATGTGTTTGTGGGCTATAATGAACTTATGGTCTAGAGAGAAAGATTTGACCCTGTGGAACTGGTTTTAAAGGTAATAATAGGGCAGAGTATCTTATATATCACTCCGCACACACGCATTGGTGTACAGGGTTAAGGTCATGATTTTAAACATTTATCTGGCCTGGTTGGCTGGTTTCATTATTGAAGTGATGGAAACTGATATATGCATTTTTAAAAAATGATGATGTAACTTACACATAAACCACAGCCAATTTCAAAGAGCCTCATAAGATTTGAACTCTGATGTGATAGTCGGTTGTAGTTTTCTAAGTTCTGTTTATGCCGGACTCTTCCCTTCTTAAATTTTAACTTGCCTCTTAAAGTGGATGAAACGCAAGCAGGTCATTTGAATTCAAACCTCATTACGTCCTGGAACATACAGATAGAGAGGTCCAATTTGCATTTAGATTGTTTCAGCAGAAGTAAATTAATCAACACTTTTTTCCTTCTCTCCTCTGTTCTTCTTTGCATATATGCATGAACATACAGGCACAGAAAGCTATAAATAAAGAAATAAAGAAATGTGAAGGCATAAATTATATATGGTCAAGAGCATTATTGTAATATTAGTCACCCACAGCATTACAGTATGCAAGCAATCACAATGAGTGATAACACATTATCAATTACAGAGGCCGTTTTTTTTTACTTACCCCTTAATGAAACTGTGGTAAAAAAACAGTAAATTACACATTATACTATACTTTCTAAAGTAATTGTCTTTACTGTATGTTCCTAGTCTCGTTAATTCAGGCTGACTGACTAAAGTTTGGTCTACAGTAATTTACAGTATGCTAGCCAAGAAACGCCTATTTAGGACTAGGCTGAATGACACAGAAAGTAGTTAACTAGTTTGTTCTTTTAGGTGACATTTGGGGTTGGTTTATCTGAAATAGCACAACAGAGGTGGTCTATGAACAGCTGCACAAAATAAATATGAAAATGTGTGCAGACTTTTAAGTAAAAAGTTCATCTCACTGTTATTTTCATTTTAACCCAAAGCAGAACATACTGCATTTGTGCTTGAATTTAATGTAATTTACATTTAAAATACTTTCAATGTCTTAAACAAAACTCTCAATATCTTACAAAGCTTTTATCCCATTAACCTGACAAATTATAACAACTTCAGGGCTGTAACTAAGTGACAGACCCTTTAATAACAACAGGTTTGGGCTCCTCTGTGTCTCAATTTCATACCGCCAAGTTTGTGATCTGCTTTGTAGCAGTTTTTCACCAGATGCACCATACACCCCGAAAGTGTTTTGATTAGTCTTGTTTTATCTTTCAGATGTGTGGTTAGACCTTGTAGTATCTTCTTGCATTAAAAGATTAAAAGATCGGGTTGAGGCAGTCTTGGCTTGACATTAATGCTTTGTCAAAGAAACCGATCAGTTCTGTGGATCCACCCACAAAGATTATTGCCAGAAATTCCCCATGGATGAGCTGATGAGCAATACAGGATCTTGCTGGACCAAAAGATGAGTCTTTTGTTTACTGCAAATGAGTGTTCATGTTGACCATCATATCTATGTTAGCATGGAATGAAAGTCTATATTTTCCCCTCACACTCATTTCTTTTTAACTTTTATAATGGATTTCATTTTAGGATATACACTCTTTAAATCATTAGCAGAATGGGAAAACATTCCATCATTCTAAGTCTCAAAATCGATACTTGTCTGTCGTAAATTGGACAGAGGCCATGCCGGTTGAATGATTAATCGATTCATGCTGAGAGTCACTTCTTCCTTCTGCACTTTGTCCATCACAGAGTCTTTCTGAAAGGTGCCCTTGTGTTTTGTCTACAGGTGTGCGGCTAAGCAAGACCAGTCATGTCACCCAACAGACGGTGACCTGTTTGGATGGCGGCATCGGTGGCATCTCCTACCAGTGTGTGTTTATATGCCAGGATAAAATTAGGATGCCTGGGTAGGTTTTTGGTTTTGTAGGTCAGACTAGGACAAAATGGTAGACTGACACTGAGTCTCAGGAGTTGAGACAATGCCAGTTCTCTGTTGGATATAAAGGAAATAAATACTCGTTGACGTCCTGTTCGGCCTCAGGTTAAGACACTTGCAAAAACGAAGCTGCACTGTCACAAAAAGTGTAATTTGTTTTTTCCACACCACTAGAGGAACCAAATGGAATTGCCAAAATAGTGATAGTTTTTTTAATTTCCCCCCAAAAACTTTTCTATTGGTCAGACAAACAGATAGCCCCGCCCCATGCCAAGACTCATGTCATTGTTTGAGTCAATAGTGTTATGACTGGGAATGGAAAGTTTTGATAATGCCACAGAGCCACAATGTTTACGCTTTGAGTAAATCAACTTGATAATAGCTAGCTGTCTTTCCACATTAAGCTGGGTATTTTAAACTCTTCTTAAATTTGTGAAGATGGTATACAATTTATAGAAGCAGTTTGCCCTTGATGGCCTCTTCTGTTGAAATAATGAACAAACTCAAGAGACCATAATGAACATTGGCTGTCGGTGTAATAACACCAGTCTTTTTAAAGGGTGGAATGAGAACAGAAAAACTACTAAAGCATAAGTGACAAGGTCATCATCAGCAGCTGCAAACAAAACCAATTGTTTAATTTGTGTTGTTTAAATTCAAGGTAATGAACAGCATTTTATTTGTTACTTCATCTGTCAATAGACCTGCTTGTGTTTATGAGCAGATCTTCATTAACCTATAACACCAGCTGATAATCTGACATGTACTGTGGGTATTTCCATATGTATCATGTAAACATCTATAGGTCTGTTGAGCCTATTATTAGTATTAGTGAGTAAAATGACTTTAAAATGTTATGAAAATAAATGATTTTAGCACTTAATGTGACTGTCACCTGCAGCATTGCCTATGATAGTGTTTTCAGTGATGGGTAATAGTAAACATAAGGAGGGCCCCAACAGAGATCTGTAGGGGGGCTGGAGGAATAATAAAACACAGGGCCTGTGATCCCCCTGAGTGTTTGAGATATTCAGGGAGCTTTTGTTATGTAGCGTAACAAAACAACATGAAATATATTCAGTATTTTTGTTTTATATAAAAAGGAACAAAGCTAATTTTTCATGCCACAAATGTAGGATTATTCAATAACAACAAAAAATGATTAAGAATTGAACGGAATCCCGATACATTTGTTCCCCATGATACTTGCCACTCAAGAATGTCTTTATGGCTCTCTACAAAATGAATCGATCGAAACCAAGCAAGGAAGAGCTCGCAGATAGACAAATGGATATGTGGTCCCTGTATTGACGTGCTCTCCCACAGTCTGTGCCGTGCGTCCCTTTGTAATTATAAAAGAGCTTCGCTTTCATAAGAAGTGAAAGGCTAAAAACTGAGGCTCTGCTTTAAAGACTTGAGTTCATATGACTCATCCATGACATTTACAGACCAGAACGTCATAAATTCCTTCAGCACAGGATGTGATTCTTTCATTCCACAATTTAATACTATTCTAACACCTTCTTTGTATAGACTATCAGAATGAATTTATGCCTATGACACCTGGAGATTTCCCAGTGCTGGTGGATAAACCCAGATATACGCTTGGGACAATAAAATGAATAAGTCACAAATGAGATGTTTTTAATATCTCAGTTGTTTCTCTTAGACAACAATGGTATTTAATGAAGAGTGGATGCGTTTGTTGGAGTCTCATGCTTCTTAGACTTCTAAGACTCCACTAGTTTCAGAAGAGCTATAAACAATGTCTCAAACTTGTGGTAGATTGATCACCACAGAAATACATATTAAATTGACCTGCACAATTGTTGAGAAATCCTTAAGAAAATTAGCTTAATATAATCAATATAACGGCTGAAATACCATTTGATTGTCATGAAATCTATATTGTTCATATGGATAAGATAATTACATTGGCTTTCAATTGGTAATTTATTTACCTGCAATCGGATTCAAACGTCAAATGTCATATTTTAAACTGTTTAATAATTTGTACTGAATCAGCTTTACCGAATAAAAATTGTCTTTGTGACAATTTTTCACTATCTTTAACTGTCAGATTAAGAAGATTATGTTCTTGTTAAAAAAAACATTTGCTTAGACAACATTTCTGTAGTACTTTTGATTTTATATGGTCTTTAAATTAAAACTGTGAATTAATTTTTCTAAGCTGTTGAAGAACAAGTTAATAAATTAATTAACTTGGGCAATAAAACTGGGCAATAAAATTTTCCTCTGTGCAAAGCCAACAGAATATTGCTAACATATATTAGACTCCTAATATCGGATATATCTGTTGTATAAAAGAGCTTCACAATGAACTGTGCTGGTAAGAGATATGTACAGACAGCAGTTAGCAAACACTGTTGTGTGCAATTCCCTGTTCAACTAGCAAAGGTAATACACCAAGTTCCTGAGTTCACATTGTGTACAGCAGCCTTCAATTCATTCTACCTGGGAAGTGGAGAAAAGAGCGGGTCATTTGTTATTACGAAAGGTAAACAGTGGTGAACGAATTTAATTCTGGTGAGAGGAGCTGATAATAATGGTAATGATTTGATTCGAGAGGTCGTTGACTACACACTCCACTAATCCATTTAATGAACCTCAAACATACCATGATCTAAATTACATGCCCGGTGCAGGTTTTTACGAGTTGCAGCAATAAATGCGAGAGGATTCTACCACTTCTACCCACACAATGCTAATGTGCTAAAAATGACACACATACAGAAATACGCATTTATGTATAAGGAATCTCTAGAAGTATCTTTGTTGTTGGCTCTTGTATCTACTACAAAGAATCTACAATAAATTAAACCCGAGGTAACATTCCTTATGTTTATCTGGCACAGTGTGGATGGTTTTACTGATGTAGTTGTTTTCACAGGAGTTTGGGAGTTGAAAAAAATAATTGTGCTCATATTTCAAAGACAGCGTTCCCTACGGCTATGGGAGGCCAGGCTCCAGGTGAAAAATCCTTTTCGGGTAACTGTCACTTCATTCGAGAGATGGTGAAGATGGAAAAGAAGGAAAGAGGGAAAAGTAAAAGAAGAAATGTGCCAATGTTCTCTAGATGGCCTCAGCAAAAACAAGTGGGTAGAACATATGGTTTGACAGATGTGTGCCCCAAGGTGACATTGGTGGAGAGATAATTTCAGGGCCCGAGGTGCTTTCAGCATTTTTAATTATGAAGTGATCGCTGGTTTTTCAGCAGGCGAGTTCACACATTAAATCTTAACTGCTGTGCTCTCACAAACATTCCATAGACCTGCTAACAATACCACAAACTTATGTCATGTTCAGTACTGGTGAAGTTCTGAACCTAGTGCTACTTACAGTGTTGTAATGTTGTGTGATGTGAAACCAAATTCTGTAAAATAAATAAAATAAAAAAAACAACGACCCTTGTATATCAATAAAAAATGCTTTAACAATTATTTCTGTTGTTGTGTCCCTTTAAAAATCATTCACTGTGGAATGTTAGAATCATTTTGCGGGTCTTAAAATGTCGTGTAATTCATGATAGTAAGTGATCTCAAGCAAGACGTGTGTTAGCTTGAGAAGCTAATCGATACTTCCGCTCACCTAAAAATGCCTGACATTTACCAACCTGTTTAATTATGTGGTTCACCAGTACTTTGCTCTCGTATATAGGCATACAGAGTCAATGTGCCCATCTGACTGTCCTTAACCATTATATTCTCAACAGCATGTACTAGATTTTGTGTCACAGCTTTGTGTAGAATACTTAGAGAAACAACATTCTAAGGGGGCGTTCACACATGCTGTTCTTGCATTTAAAAACAGCTAGACACAACACTGCAGAATGGAACAAAACGTAGGGGTGCCAAAACTTTTGATGTTACAAAAAATACGGTCCTAACATCAAAAAACAGAAACACAACAACAGTCAAAGATGTCTGCTGCACTTTTAGATACACCAACAACTTAAAAAAGTGCAGAGTCTGCCCTTTGTGGACGGCCCCTTATGTGAAACCCAACAACTTAGTAATTGTATACAGTAAATGAAATGTATCATCTTTCTCCCACCAGCTGACACTTCTGTTGTAGCTTTTTGAAACTGTGAGACTTTGGAACTTTTAAAATTGAATGCGGCTTGTAAACACCCAGGTTAAATTGTAAACGTGTTGGGCTATGCTAGTTCCAATAAGATATCAATCAAAAGAGCAGCCAAACGTGAAATATGAAATAGCAAGATGTAGTGTTGATACTTTATTTTACCATTCATGTTCCTGACTTATTTGTCTCTGTGGAGGTTTCAGTTGAGAAAAACAAAGCAATAGTTTGGCAGAAAACTCTGCAACGGATTTTCATGTTTTGTCTCAACAGATAAACAGCCTATCTGTGTTTGTTTCACAGCTGTGATGTAGAAACACAAAGCAAGCCTGTTGTGTTGTTGTAGCACATTAACGCGTGTATAAGAAACAGTGTCTGTTAACTTGAATAATCAGAAAAGGCTTATCAGACCTGTCAAGCTGTTACTTTGTCAGCAAAGTTCCAATATTCACTGCAATGTAACAAAAAACAATGCCAAACTGACTGCTATTCATGAAATAATATTTGCAAAGTACATTTACAAATTGCAATTCAATGTTTGTGTAGTTTATTTTATTGAAATTACTTGTAGATATATATTCAAATCTAAAGTACAGCTAAGTACAGTCTTTATACTTTGTTTCGTTGAGTGGGCAGCAGTAGATCCTATACACACCCACATTCCAAAGAAATCAAGAGGGAAGGATTATACTAAATCCCAAACGGAATGCTTTGTAAATCTATTATCTTAACACAGCATATCACTAAATCTGTTCTGAATCCCTTATTCAATCTGGAAGGCACATTTTCACAATGTGCTACTGCCAATATTGAAAGCAGAATCACTTAACAGAAGGAACTCAGAGTTTTATACAACAGCCAAACTAGTGGATCTCTCTCAAGTTCCTGGAAAAGTTAAACATAGAATTTTCCATTTTCCAATATATATTATGTATATGTATGGACATCACACAGACTCTATGTTATGCATGCATGCAAAAAAAAAATCATGCATGCAAAAAAAATCCCGAAAACTAAACATTTTAATAAGCACCTTTTTAGACTGTGAGTAGGTTTGGATAAAGAAATCTGTCAAATAAATAAATGTACATTAGTTAATTGGTCTTAAATTAGTATAGAACAAAAGATAAAGTAAATAAAATAAATTGCATGCTTACCTTAAGATTACCTTTTGTATGCCACAAAGTTTTAATTAATCCACTCACCAATTCTTGCTTTTGTTAAGTCTTAATAAAATCTTCCTGTCCTGTTAATACAATTAAAGCTTTAATCTCTTTCTACACACACACACACA
>JAZGTK010004967.1:0-14603 GCA_036877625.1 Ambastaia sidthimunki
GAGCGAGAACAAACTCCTTCTTCTGTCACGGGTCTGTGAATGAGCGGAGCTTCCACACAGCCGCTTCTCCTCATGTCCGCCCGGCGTCCAGTGTGACTGCACTAAGAAATGCTTTTGTGACTTTAAGGATGGCCTCACACAGCATTATGGGTATGAAAATATGGCCTATTATGACTATTTTATGCTGTTTATGTTGGAATGCTTTCTTTAAAGGGCTGCAATCAAAAATGTTTGCCAAGTCAAGCACAACTATTACTGTTGCTTATATTTTTGGTCAGAGATTTAAATGAAATATTTTAACTGTGAGGCAAAACTCACTAGAGATGGGAATGATAGAAGATGTGTGCTGTTATTTCTGCTTACTGGACCTTTACTGGACTACCCAGAACATTGTAGAAGTCACCTGACAACACCATAGCAACCTTTCAGAACATCCTAGCAACGTGTAAAAACCACTCAGTAGATCTTAGCAAATGCATAGCAGGAACCTGGCACTCACCCACAACACCTCAGCACAGAGTGACTTGAAGAGTTTAATCTCAACTCAAATCTGCCTGTGATAGTCCAGTTATGCTGAGGACTCTGATTAGCTGGTTCAGGCGTGTGTGTGATTAGAACTGAAGGTAGACTCTGTAGGACAGGGTGACTCTCAAAGAGAGCTAAACATCTCCCAGCCGATCTGTCCATCTATATCTATATATACAGTACATGTGTGTACACATTACATACATTTTCTCTCTCTCTTTCACACACACACACACACACTACTTCATATGGTCGATCTGTGTACAGACAAACAACCACCACTAAACCGATGGAATATCTGTAGAATTTATAGTGAACAGCGAGAGAGACACTAAAGCAAAAATCTAATGTTATATGAATTCTGAAAGTATTGCCTGGAAGAGTCTGGAGAGGAAGAGCTTCCTCATGTTTGTTTAGATCATGTGTTCTTGTGAAGAAAAAAACAAAGGCACAGAACAGGAACCATTTTCGGGTGCAGCCCAGCCACGCTCAAACGAATACAAACACACCAAAGCATCACTATAGACGGACCTGATGGGCCTCGGCCACAGACACAGAGTCTCATGTCACACCAGCTCTCTGATGTTGAACATTATTTCAAAAACACTCCGAGGTCAGAATGGCTAATGTCATTGAAAACATCTCATTAGGTTCTGCTCAGTGACAGAGCCATGAGTGGTATAAACATCTCTGAGAACTTTCATCAAAATCTTCAGAGAAAATAACAAAACATCTGAAAAGATCACGCTTTCCATGCTAGACAAACCCAAAGCTAGAGCGTTATAGGCGGTTGCCAGGGTCTTTCTATTTTGTTGCTAATGTGTTCTGGTGGCTGGTAATAATCTATGACCGAGGTCTCCAACGAGGTCCACAGAGCTGCAGAGTTGAGCTCCAACCCTAATGAAGCTAAACTCTGCAGCTCTGTAGACCTTCAGGAACATGGATTGGAGATAAGGGTTCCTCAGGTTCCTCCCTCAATATAACCATGTTTTATGTGTGATAATGACTAAAACAAAAAGAAATAAAGCAGCAAGATTTTGCCAGGGCAGCAAACATTTAGTCTTTAACACAGAAACTGTAAGAATCTATAGGTTAGATTGTGAAGCAGAGTCATCTGCTGGTAATGAGTTCAGAAAAACATATCTGCCTTAAAACGACAGTAAATGGAGCGAGAGACTATAAAGCAGAAAAACAGAGTAAACACACGAGCTAAATAAATTGCTCACAATGACTCGCTAACGTCACATAATGAATGTGGGCCTGTTAAAACACTCAGTAATTACTTAAAACAAGTGATTAGTAATATTTGTTTAGATTTTAGCTATCAGATCAGAAACAGGAAACTCATTAAATTCTGAAAAGCAGAATTTACTGTAAACATTTAGAATCACACAGAAGAACCGGATCAGCCGGACATTTAATAACAAAGAGAATCAGTTCTGTCGCCTTTTAGAAACATTTATTAATTCACACATTTTACTGCTAATAGAGTACGACATCACAAATCCCACAGATAAAACAGTAACATCACACACCCCCACTGCCAGATTCTGACATCCCACAGCCTACTGCTAAGAGCATGACATCACACATCTTATAACCCAGTGACTGTCATCACATATTGCTGCTACTACTAAATATGACATAAAATCTTCCCAATGACATCACAAAACTTTCTGCCAAATGATAATATAATCGATCACACGCTGTACTGCCAGATGAGTATGATCTCACACACACTGCTAAACACCATCTGTCATCCAGCCCAGAGCCCACAATGTCACTGACCTGACATAATACACTGTTCATTTTCCTGATTAATTTACATCTTTGTTAATGAAGGTACAAGCTATGTTATTTTTCATTGGTGATTCACATACAGTGACCCAAAATGCACTTTCTTACAAATGATGCTTTACTTCTGTCATGCAGTAATTTATCTCTGAGCGAGACACTCAGAGCTAATCTCACACACAGCAGAAATGAGCTGCTTTCCCCGCACGCTCTCTGTTGTGATCCGTCTTTAGCTGCTGTCCTGCGGTGTTCTGATGAGGAATCTGATTGGCTGCGGGCCGCGTACAGCAGATTGAACTGACTCAGGACGCCAGCGGCGTGTTAGCCCAATGCTAATAAGAGCAACAGAGGAGTTCACTATATTTTTTATGTTTTTACAAATGAGGCCATCCCCAAATAGAAGTTTTGCTCATAATTGTCAGATTTGAATTAACGTTACTCTCTTTGTCCTCACTCTGATGGTCTAACTGTTCCTCACAAAGTTAGATGTCAGACAGCTCACAAATGTCTCCACTAGAGTTTCAGAAAAGACTTTAACAACGTCACACACTCAGCTCAGATTTGCCATATCTGCAACTACAAGTTCATTTATTGACTTGAAGATTTCAATATAAACACAACTTTACTCGAATCAAATTTACCCAAATCCAGATTAGCTACAATTAGCTGTAATCTACTTTTTTTACACTCTTAATGCATTTTAACAAGTGTATCATTTGTTTCTAAACAATTTTAGGAGAAACATCTAGGACAAAGAAAACTGAGACCTCCATCAAAAATTCTGAGCCATAAAAGAGCAACCTTTGAGAAATAACATTTCCCTCTGGGTTTCCTAAAATGTAAGAGAACATGACAAATTAATACAGCAGATGTGTGTCCTCTACTGCAAGAATGAAAATGTTTGTTAGATATTAGATATATTTTATCGAGAAACCATAAAACAACAACAAAAATTGTACATTGAAGAAGGAACAAGATTTGATAGCGTAATCACCTAGAAACAACCAAGCACAGCCTAGCAACCACACAGCAATGCGCTACCTCTACTTCGAACACCTAACAACACCATAGCAATGTCATGGAAACCACCCGCAACATGACAGCATTGCGGTGGTGAGTTTGGCATGAGCAAGCATCACTCACATCAGAAGTGCATCCACACAATTACATTTTAGACTGGCTGGATGTTTTGTTTGTCAAACTGTATAATAAACTGAAAAACTCCCATTCCAATTACCAGCTTCTTGTTCTTCTCATATGAAGTTATTGCGTTTTAGGTTTTCATCAGGTGTGGAGAGCTGTTGTCTGAAGTGGATGAAACACACGACCTTCTAATTAAAACAGCATCTTCACTGAATGAAACCTGATCACTGATTTGATCTGAAATGCTCTTCACAGACAGAAACTTCTCATAAACATCATTACACCCAGAGCACTGCAGACTCACAAAACACACACATATATATCGAGTAAAATGATCTATTTTGAACTATTTTTAATGTGTTTTCAATTGTATCATTTCTCAGAACAGTTTTTATACTCACACCAGTGCAGTCTGGGACCATCTTCTCCACAGATCATACAATGTGATGCTGATTTAGAACTTGGCTAATAAAAGGTAACTTATAGTTTCTAAAGAGTTTTTGCAGTAGGACTCTGCTTACGATGTCCCACAATGCTACAGACGGACAGCTCCAATATTTAAGAATTCCAATATTAGTAAAACCCCCCGGAGACAAATCCCAGCTCTCAAAACATCGGAGTCTGTTCATCATTCTCCATTCTGAGAGGTACAATATAAACACCAGTAGCGAGGGTTCTGTGGTTGATGTTAAGCCCATTCCAGCCCTTACACCACCCTTTCTGAATTAAACTGGAACCAGCCCCTGCGTTGACCCCAGGGCATCAGTCCAAACCCTTTCACCCTGTCCTGGAAGAAATGGGATGTCTTTGTCTGTTTACCTGATGCAAACTCAACCCACCGGAATGAAATCTCAAACACCTGTAAAAGCCTCCTGTATCTGTGTGTTTGTCCTCTGATTGGCTGTCACTGATGTCAGGACTGTAATCAGGAGATGTGGACAGCTGGTGAAGAAGATCATAATCATCCATGAGTCGCAGAGCGTCAATTCGCTGCACATTTAACACACTTGTTTTGGGTTTGTTAACACATGACATTTGGAAAGTGAGTCTGAACACACAGAGTCAGCACCAGCCGCCCGCATGATGAAATATCCAGTAAGATTTAGAAATAACGAGAAATAACACAAATGACACACAGAAGTGAAGCAGCTCTAATGATGAACATTTAAATTTCTGATTGTAAGAAAATGTCCTGTTGCGTCACAAAAAAACACTATTAACACTATTTGTTTTGGTAGGAAATGATATGATGTTAAAGTCAATAAAGCAGTTATTATACACACACACATACACACACACATTTATATTGTAGTGTGAATATAATGTGTGAATATATATTTACAAAAAGAATGTGATATTGGACAGAAGAAACCATTAGTGTTTGTTCTGAATAAAACAAGTTGTGGTGTGTTGAAGCAGGAAATAAATACTTCTGTGCAGGACACAGACAAACGTCTGTCTGACAGATGAGAGACCTAGAGATAAACTTTATAGTGCTTGAACTCTGTAGGCATTAGCCACACCGCTAATATCACAGCATAAAGACCCAGTCGATCTATAACCCAGCTAATGCAACATGTCAAAACAACTCCAGATCATTTACTGATGAACATGATGATGACAGTGTTTATTCTGTGCCAACATCCTCTAGCAGATTAACACACCAACTTAAAACTCAAGCTCAGAATCAGAGGCATCACTACCTGTGTACCTAGTGTGGACCTGTCAGCTTTGCTTCATTTCAATCTGATGATGAGATGATAGAAAGACAACAAACATGATCTGAAGTGTACAGCACAGGCAAACCATGTCTGCATCGTATTACTTTACAATTAATGCAAAAACAAGCACAAATAAAAATAAATACTATTACTATTTACATATGTGGCAATATGCAATCTGTGTCAATGATCAGCGTCAATCAGTGAGCGATTAGTCTGGCTGCATTAGAGATGATAAAGAGGTTAAATACGATGTAATAGCTTTCAACCTCCCACTGTCTGACTCTACTGTTCTCTGCTCTACACCACAGAACCCACAGCTCAGAACTTACAGGAAAACATCAGACCTCACTCTGCCCACCAGACCTTCCTGCCCACCCACATTAACTGCTGGAATGAGAGATCATCTGTACTACATGTTCTTATTTGTGTGTGCGCGCGTGTGTGTGTGTGTGTGTGAAAGGCTGCATCTGTTTGCATGCATCAACCCATATTTCCCAGATGCTGCGATCAAAATGATGAAGTGAACCGCTTAAAAAACAGAAGAGAGTGAATGAGAGACAGAGGATATGTGTTATTGTGAACGATTGACACTCACCAGATATGAAGTTTGTTCCAGTGTCAGTCATCTCAAAAGGGCATCTCTCATCTTTTCAAGGGCTTCTAGGACACAGGAGTGATGCCATCTGTAGCCATGACAACAGAGAAAGAGAGAGAGAGAGAGAGTTAAAGTGAACAGATAGTTACAGTGAAAACTTTGCTTTTATCACCATTATCTGTTTGTGGTATTTAAAGGCACGCAGCAGTAAATTATAAAGAGAGGGGATGAGACTAGATGAGGAGGGGATGAGAGAAAGATGAGACAAGAATAGAATGAAAGAGAAGAGTCAGATAGACGACAGCAGATGAGATGAGATTAGCACACAGGTGAATAAGTAGTTGGCTTCACTCAACTGATGGTCATGACCAAGTGTGTTTATATAATAACTAAAAATAACAGCAAGCACAATAATAACTCAGCTGCTGAGGGGAAATATCCATCAGAACACCTCATTTATATTTCATCAGTCGTGCAGCGCGCCATCATGAAATATTCACACCATTATGACAGTGACTCGTTACTTGCATTGAGGAAAGTATTTCTATGAATCATGATTATTTGTGTTTGCTAAGGGAGTGGCTAATACTAAGAGCTAGTGATCTGAATGACTCCTAACCCTAAAGATTTAACTCAGGATACCCTAGCAACTGCAAAGCAATGACCCAGCAACCAGCCCATAGCAACCACTCAGAAGAGCTTAGCATCAGAGCAACCAATCAGCTCTGACGTTCACATTTATCTAGAGACTGTATTCTAATGACAGACCGTGAAAACAACTTTAGTTCCCAAACTGAGGTACACGAGGTGACGAGGAGGGTACACAACTTTTTTAAATTAAACACTTTAACATTCAAAACAAACCAAACTCTGCAAGAAAACACACCAGGTTCTCCAACAAAAACAAAATATTGCACAATTTACCCCTTAAGTCTTTTATTCAAAGTTCTGTTGTGTAAAATTGTGTAAAATAACTCAGTTTGTTTTTGCAGGTTTTGTATGAATATCGTCATTCAGTACTATATGTGCTATAATCTGTTCTTTGTGTGACTGTAGTCTCAGTTGAGAATGGTGTTGTCAAACACATACAGATCTGATCAGGTTAGACTGAAAATCTCACAGCAGTTTCTCTGCAACAGGATGAAAAGCTTCAAGGTTGTTCTAGATTCGTGCACTCAGATATCATTCTAAAAACATCAGACACTGATGAACACAAAACCGCTACAGCTAACACTGACTGAGATGAAATGAGATTTGTGTAGATGCTCAATCACTCACTTAGGGTCCATCTCTGGCAGCTGCTTTCTGAGGCAACGTCCTCACTGTCTAAACTCCCCGTTTCATCCACACAGTGTCTGGACCTCGTTCTGTATTCTGCACAAACACTGAGTGCATCCGTTCATTCAGCACATGCGACATGCATAAGTGATATGTTTAGCGCTCATCTCTGACTCTGAGCGTGTGGAAATCACTCTCCCTCTGCTGAAGATTCCGTCTGCTCAGGGAGAAAGATGCAGTTTTATTTCATTTCAAACCAAGCAGCTGATATTTCTTTTGATGAAAGGAATTCTTTCTCTGGGTCAAATGTTAAACTCAGCGTTTATCATCACACTGCAATCTGAAACAATCTCCAGCCTTTAAAACACGTTCCACATTCATCCACACAGTGACAGAGTCAGTGTGTCTCTGTAGCTGCTGAAAACACTGAAAATCACCTGCTTCTGTTCATACCTGTGCAATGTACCTGAAGAATGCATTTCAATAACTGAAATAATGATTATTTTAAAATGACATATGAAACCGCATCTGTAATAAATGAAAGTGTAACTAGCTGAACACACACACACACACACACAAACCCCTCTGGGCACGAGAGACAGGACAAGGACAAGGACAAGGCTCTTTTCAATCTACAAATGCTGTTTCCACAGCTTCTCAAAGTCTCTCTGAAAGTGCAAATGCGTTTCTCCCGCTAAAATCCCACAGATCCAATCCCCTCAAATCACCACATTATACTCTCTCATCCAGCTCTTCTAATAAAGGCCAAACCTTCCTATGTGCTGGCATTTAAAACTCACCCTGAGCTCACTCTACAGTCACACACTGGAAAATCTGCTTTGGCTGGATTAGAGAGAATATCTCTGTGATTTTAGATGGTTCTCCTCTGTACAGAACTGAAAATACAGCTGCAAGCAGCAATTACAGGCCACGGCTGACCTCGACCGATACACTGCAACTTAAGCAGAACCCAACAAATCCTTCAACGGCAGAAATATCATTATAGCATAATCGCTTCAAAGGTTTAACCAACTTGTGACCACCAGGATCCTTAACCTGAAGCGTCACTTGACATCTTTTTCCAGGGTTAGGAGAAAACATTTCAGAGATCAGTTTCACAACTTCAGTCTGTCATTGTCTGAAGATCATCTAAATCTGGTGATGACTGTAAAGTGAGAAACTACATTTAAAGAAATAGTTCACCCAAATGTTCTCTTTTACTCATCCTCATGCCATTCCAAATCTCTACTGTTTCTTCTGTGGAACACAAAAGAAAGTGTTTTGAGAAATGTATCGGTGGTTTTGTGTATATACAATGAAAGTCAAAGGGGTCACTGTTGTTTGGTTACTAAAATACTTTAAAACATCTTTCATGTTCTTTAACAACAAAGACGTCATACAGACTTGAAATAACATGAAGGTGAAGAAATGATGGAGGTTAAAAATCGTTTGATGTAACCAGTTTACTGGAGAGTTCAAATTCACAAAGCAGTTTTCCATGCAGTGTGCTGTGCGTCAGTTCAGTGTGTTGTGTATTAGTTGAGTGTGTTGTATTCTGCACATGTAGAAACTGTTGTAGGTCATGTGGGTATTTTATGCACACTATGCAGAACACACACAGATACATCGTGAGAGAAAATGTCATTCCCAGCAGAGCTCATGTGCTGCTGAGCAGCCCCACCTGCAGTCAAATCTGCTGACATTAAAAACAGAACTACAACCATGATTTTCCCACTCACCACACACACGCGCATGCGCACACACACGCACACATACACACGCGCACACACACACACACGTGCATGCACGCACATACACACACACACGCGCATGCACACACACACACACACGCGCATGCACACACACGCACACGCACACGCACACACACACATAACTTTATACTGACATTCAAAGCTCAGTTGACAGAATGGAAGATGATGGAGAGAGACAGACAGAGAGAGAGAGAGAGAGAGAGAGAGAGAGAGAGATTTCAGCTATTCTGTACATTACTTCAAAATAAATGTTATATTTCTAAGGAAATCAGTATTTCACTGTGTATTTTCAATATCATGTTGCGAAACATCTACACTGATGTCAGATTGAAGCAGTATTATTATAAAACACACAATCTAATAACAGTTATGATGTGATGATCATCACTGCACAGAACAGCCATTATCCAGAGTTTAAAGGTCAGTTCTTACACATAAGGGATAAGGCAGTGGAGGCTGTGCTGTACTGTAAATACAGTCACATTAGTTATTTACATAACTACAAAATATGACATATTATCAAACTTTCCAGTGTTACTCATGGCACTAACCCTTAGTGTTTTTACTGCTTTATAGGAAAGACGTCAGAAAGAAGACTATTTTGGTGACATTAAAAGTGATCTCACATGCACATTACCCATCATTAACTGAGTGTCACTCCACTCACGACAGATGCATTAGTGCTCACACACGTCTGTTTTATCCCGTCTGTCTCTCTTCTTCTCTTTTTACTCTGTATCAAACACAACGCCACATCAGGATTTTAATATTCATGGCCGTTCGTGGCTTTAAGACTCATATGAATGTTTCATATGCAGGAAACATTAATAGTAATAACCCATCGGTGATCCTACACGTCATACAGAGGAATGTCTTGTACAAGGTCAAGGTCGTTATTTCCACATCCACAACAGAATTTGGTGCAATATCTCAATGTCCCGTCTGAATGCATTATTAAAACACACCCCTTCAAATGCTGTAAAGTCTTTCAGCAGTAATACATTCTCTTATCCATCACGACCAATGGCTGGCAAAGACATGCTAGTTGTAAAGCACATTTAACTGGACCAAAGAGCCGCTGTGGACAAAACGAGTCACTTATATTGACACGAAGTCATTTAGCAGATGTTTTAATGCAAATTACGACTGAGAAACATTACAAGGATTTATATGAATATTAAAAAACAAGTGCTGCCAAGTTTAAAGATATAAAACTGGAGGACAATGAATTATTTAAAAAGTAGATAAAAGAGGGCTGGTATGAAACTGTGCGTATTAATGAATGTATTAATTATTAATGGATCATATAGCTCATATATATCTTAAATAGCTCATATATATCTTATATAGCTCATATATATTTTAAATAGCTCATATTTTTCTCACTGATTGACAGAAGCTGAATAATTACATTTGTAATACATAAAGAGAGATGATTTGTACAGTAAAGCACACAGATCACTTCCTGGCATTTTCTGGTCAGGTGACTGAAATATCTGACCAATAGAAACGAAGCAAGAACAACTACTACATAGAACATTAGTGTGACCTGTTTTTATAAGACTACACCCCCCCCTGCAGTGTTGCATTTTACTGCTCTGCGACAGTCCCACAGCATGTGTGTGTGTGTGTGTGTGTGTGTAACTTCACTCTGTTGTTTGGCAGAGGCAGAACAATATAAAACAATTTCTTGCACGATTATAGTTATTCTAAAGAGTGTCAAAGATCTTGTTTGGAAAGATAAAGACATTAAACTCGACTGGATCAGCCACAGTGTTGCTGTAAAGAGCATTTTCTGCTGTGGATTACCCCACACACTCGCTTAATTCCCCAAACATGCAGCTGTAATTTCCTCCAGATTATGTGTGTAATCTCCACAGGATTACCATGTGTTCTGAACTCATGACGTGTGTGTGTTTTAAAATTTGTGGTGACAAATCTTTCAACTTTAAACTGAATCTTAGCTTTAAAAATAACAGACTATTGGCTGAACATCACACCAACCAATTAATATTCATGAGCAGAACAGAAAAGGTTTATAATGATAACACCAACCACCATACAACATTTGCCTGCCTACGACACACACATACACACTGAAAAAGTAAAGGACAAATATGACACACAGATTAACAACACGTGTGTGTGTGTGTGTGTAATCATTACTGTCCGTACGTTCTATCATCTGAGGATAATCTGCTGAGCTGTACTGTATGCTAAACAGACACATTTTACATCTGCAATATATATATATATATATATATATATATATATATATATTCACAATTTCTGGCTGCAACTACACAGATTTTTTTACAGGTACATACCATCAGTGTCTACACTACACTAAACTAAACTACACTACACACTACTGAGATATCTGGATCAAGCCAAACACTACACTGAAGCACACTACATTACACCGATGCACACTAGTGAGAAAACTGTCTAAACGGTGAGAAATGATTTATAAATAAGAGTGATCCAAAGAAAACCAGCTTGTATCAGCAGTATTGCCACAGGAATTGTGTGACATCATTAAATTCATTCATTTGTAACATTATATGACATTACATGCTTTCCTACTCAGATTTTAGGCATGAAACTGGATACACGCACACAAACAAATGCAGAAAAAAATTGTTCTATATATCAAAGAATAACTAGACATCATTTTTCAAAATGAATGTTGTAATTATGTTTTGCCTCAGAGAAATCAAAACATGCCTGTTGAATTTCTCATTTCTCATCTGTCACAACCACAACCTGTAGAGGTTAATTTATCATTTATAATTTATAATTTACCAACTATAATTTATCATTTACAAAAAAATCCACATTGAATTAAACACAGAACACTTTGCCGTCTGGGTTGAACTGCCGTTTTCTAGTTGCTCTGAAAAACACAAACTTCACTGTCACTCAGCTGACAGATTGAGAAATAACAGCAGGACAAACCTGCAGGGCCAAATCTACAGGACTTTCACTAAACTGAACCCTGCTGAGGGAGTGTGTGGGTTGTGTGAATTAGTGCAGTCTACTTAGATTTTTCTGGTGTTTACACAGCCACAACTGTGTGCAAACACAAAACACACACCCAGCAAATATTCACAAAACCGTGGCTGTAGATTTACATTTTAAGATTTTAAATTGGTGATTTTTTTTAATAACACACACAGCAGGTTGAACATGATTTTCTCTTCCTGTCTCATTAATAACCCTGTCTGCTGCTGAGGTCATGTGACAAACAGGTTAACACTGGAGGTTTGGAGAGCGGCTGTCCTCTCTGGTAGAAATATGATTTCAAAGCAGTCAAGATGCCTTCCAGGACAATTTAAACATCTGCACACGCTCCGCTCGGCAGCGGGACAGATCCATTATGCATGACAGATGCAGCAGGAAGGAGCATGCGGTAACCTGCAGCAGGAAGGAGCAAGCAGTAACCTGCAGCAGGAAGAGCATGCAGAAACCTGCAGCAGGAAGAGCATGCAGAAACCTGCAGCAGGAAGAGCATGCAGAAACCTGCAGCAGGAAGGAGCATGCGGAAACCTGCAGCAGGAAGGAGCATGCGGAAACCTGCAGCAGGAAGGAGCATGCCGTAACCTGCAGCAGGAAGGAGCATGCAGTAACCTGCAGCAGGAAGGAGCATGCGGAAACCTGCAGCAGGAAGAGCATGCGGTAACCTGCAGCAGGAAGAGCATGCAGTAACCTGCAGCAGGAAGGAGCATGCCGTAACCTGCAGCAGGAAGAGCATGCAGTAACCTGCAGCAGGAAGGAGCATGCAGTAACCTGCAGCAGGAAGAGCATGCAGTAACCTGCAGCAGGAAGGAGCATGCAGTAACCTGCAGCAGGTGATAAAACGTTAAAATTGCTTCACCATCACTCTTAAAAACACTGTGTTAGATGCAGGAAACAATCACACGATGCACATCAGAGAGAAAAACAGTCAAAACGGTGACGAGAACTGAACTGAGACTGAGCGCTATGATACTTCATCTCTCAATGCATTGTGGGATATTTTATATCCTGCTGCAGCTAAATGTGGTAACAACCACAATGAGGTCATGTGATCTGAGCCCTGGACGGTGCACAACTATGATCTATCAAGCATCTACTGCCATTAGCATCAAAAGGTCAACACTGAATATTTCTCAATGCAAATATATTAAAACAATATTCGTGCTGCTGCGCTAAAGAGTAGTAATTATTATAAAACTTACGTTTAATACTGCTTTTAACGTGCTATGATTTAAGACACTCATCCTAATCTAACTTGTTACCTGCTGTAGACAGTCTACAAATCAGGCTGCTATCTGTCAGTGTGTATTAGCTTAACAAAAGACTGCAGCTTCCCCTAATCAGTGCAGCTCAGGTGAAACATGTCCATCACTGAGGGCATACTGTCAAATTTACATATCATAATCAAAATCCTTGTTTATTCTCCCTCCCACATTGCCATCAGTTTGATTTTCACATCAGGACGTGCAGTACACAGCAAGGCAGAAATGAGAGAGGAAACATCAGCAGAGAGCCGCTCTCTGTCTCTCTCTCGTGCATCAGCAGCCATTTTGAGATCGTCAGTTTGCTGTAATATGAAAACAGAGCAAACTCTGTGTTAGAGACACAAACGAACAGACACTGGAATCAGTGCTGAATAATTTAACCTTTCTCTCAAACGTCAGCTTTATTTCAGCACAAGAGTAAGATGAGAGCAGAGCGAGGCACACATGCAGTCTGAGTCCTGTAAGCTGACTTCAGTCTTTATATCATTCATATTTTCTGACAGCAGGTGTTAATGGAATCATGTCCTGTAATGAATTCCAAACAACAATCACACTCACAAAAGGTATAAAGTGAATTCTGTCTGCTTCACGACACATTAAGTGAATTCTCTCTGCTTCAGCTTCCACTGTGGTAAACAGATCAGAGTTTCCTCCCCGCTCAGCAGTTCTCAGCTGCTTCTGTGATTGGCTGATTAATCTGCTGGGAGGGTGGAGCTTAAGGATCTGTGCTGATGGGCTAAAGGTCATTGGTTTAAACCTGTGCTGGGGAAGATTCTTATCATAACTGTAGTACACAAAATCTTATTGTACATGAGTGTAAGGTGCTGAATTCAGACACCCTGTGGTTAAGCTCTTGCTAATAATAGGAAGGTTGCTAACGCACTGCCCGTAAGAATCAACCCCCTGCTGTTGTGTACTTGAGTGAGTACACTAAACCCCACACTGCCCCAGTGGCACTGTCCTGTTTATAATTCTGATGTACGTTTCTTTGTATAAAAGTTTGAACTTAGTGTCAACTAAAACACCCATTCTTTTATAGAGATTTTCTCCAGATGTTTTCAACCCATTCACTTCATGACAAGAAAAAATGACCAATTAATCAAACAAAAGCTATAATTCCACCAGCGAATGCTGCATGGATGCAATGCTACTTATTCATGCTATTTAGTTTTGCCTCTGAGGCCAAGTAGACCCTAAAAAGTGAAACGAAATATGCTTATTTAACCCCAACAACAAAAACTAACATGTCTCTCAGGCTGAAGAGCTGTCAGCGTGTTAGCATTACTGCAGTTTCCTGCGAGCGTACTGCGCTCTGTGTAAACAGAGTTGACCTTTAGGTCTGAAGTCAGACAGTGACCCCGATGGGCAGCGGGTTTTACCCTCACAATGCCAATGACCTTCAAACAAACACAGTGAACCTTCACAGCAACACCATCTCTGAAGACCAGACTGCTCGGCTGCTGCCCGACCAGACACTGCTCACACCTTC